>JAXHKQ010000360.1:0-22398 GCA_038407185.1 Chalaropsis ovoidea
AAGAGGACAGAGGACAGAAGGCCACAGTAAGAGGAAGAGGAGGAGGAGGAACAAGAGAACGAGGAAGAGAAATATAAAGGGAACAAAGAGGAAGTGGAGAGAGTCCAGGCCCAAGATGATTCAGAGCCAGATCATCCACAGCAAAATGAAATGCAGTTCCCAAAAAGAAAGCCGGCCACAGGAGAGAAAAAGCGATCCCAAAAGCGAGACTCTAAGCAAAACACTTCCAGCGCTGCAGCAGCCAAATAGGCAAAAAAAGGCAAAAAATACAAACGGCAAATTCAAAAGATTCTCTTATCAGTTATCAGCCGTGCGGGATGCTATCAATCACGTGCCCCTCTTTTTTTTTTGGTGACGGCCCGTCTTTGGGTTAAGTTGTCACTGTACTTTGGCAGCCAGGCGAAACCCAAAGAAAATGCTATGGCTTGCTACGAAATTTACCAAGGGCTCGAACGTCTCGAGATGTCAATTACAAGCCGATGTAGCTCTGTTCCAAGCTGGAAATTAAGGTCCCAAATAACACATGTTTTGCATGAACTGACTACTCTCGGCTTAACCTAGGGCATATTGCTGAGCCCAACACATTGCATGCCTCTGTACGTATGTATGTGTACATCTGAATATGCACAAACTACCCCTCCTTCAAATAGAAAGGAAAAGAAAAGTCAAATATGCAGATGCGCCCGGTCGTTTTCATCGAGTAGGACAGCAGGGCAGTGTGTGCAGCAGTGTTGCAGTGGGTGCCATGCACATATGAGTATATACACATGTACATATACATGTAAATATACATGTACTATATGCACACTGATTGTAGAAGCGGAAGCGGCTTGTCTTCCTTCAACTTTGCAGAACAAGCAGAACAATGAAGCCCAGGGCCAGAGAACGAGGCCAAGAACCTCTCGCCAGTCCCATTAGAGTCTGGTCTGAAGCACAGGCCGCAAAGAGAGACCTTGCAAGGCTCATCTAGCCAGTCAGTCAGCGTGCAGAACACGGTGCGGTGGATCCCTCCGCACTGCAGTGCATTCACCAGTAACATGGCGATGGTGTAATGGGAGCCTGCAGACGAAAGCTTCCTACCGCAGCCATTTTCCACGCCAGAAGTTGGGCTGAAATGTTGCCATGGAGGGTTGCATGTGGCATTTGCAGTAGATTGTCAAGTATAGGTTACGCAACATTCAAGTACTTGTACATGACAAGGTTCTCGGCAGTGCTCTAGTGTAGACAGCTGACAGCGGCTGCTGCCAGCTGATGTAGTGAGGATGCAACTCTGAGGGGTAAAACCCCTGTATGCCTTAGTCAGCCAAACGACCTTGGCAAAAGTGATCGCAACTTGTGCAAACGACTCGACCGCCTCAGAACTGCCAACAAGTCGCACCACATCCCACACATCTCGACACTTCGCATACCAGCTCTGCAAATGGCAAAGGAAAAGAATTTCAATCCTGTGCAAGAACAGCGCAAGGCTGACAAGGCCAAAGCTATTAAAAAAGGTAGGCGACAAGCCCAAATCAGTTGATACAACCCATCACCATGACACCGGAGGCTCATAAACATCCAACAAGCCAGTGCTAACAGCCTCGTGCGCTTTTTTTTTAATCTAGGCAAGGCTGAAAACCAAGCCCGTCGTGACGAGAAACTATCGCGCCGTAACCCTGCCCGGATCCAAAAACAAATTGACGACCTCAAAGGCATCACTACCAATGGCGGCAAGCTTTCACAACACGAAGAGCAAGTTCTCTCCGGCCTAGAAAAAGAACTCAGCGCCGTGAAAAAGGCGCGCGACGCGCTTGGCGACAAAGCACCGGTCTTTGCGACCCATGGCAACGACGGCTCAGGGAAACGACGACGTGGCGAGGATGGCGATAGTGGACGGCGACTACGCCGCTGGGATCAGGACTCAACAGATGAGGATGTTCCGGGTGAAGTGAGGCGCATTCCAATGCCACGCGACACGCCTCCACCCATCCCAAAGGCGGAGCTAGATAAGTGGTACTCGAAGCGCAGAGAACGGCGAGCCCGCGAAGAAGAATTGCGGCGCATAGAACGTGGCGAGGACCAAGGGTCGAAACCTCCGCCTGGCTCATCTTCTGGTGGTCAACATGGCCGCGACAGACAACAAGCAGAAGAAAAGGAGCCCGTTGCTGTAAAGAAGGTGTACGAAGCGAAACCAGTGGTCAGGGACTTGGTTAAAGAGGCTGTCAAGGCATTTACCCCATTGGCCGTGTTGCGCAAGATGGAGAAAAGCAAAGGCAAAGATGGACTATTGGAGCCTGAGGAAGCAGATAAGCTTGAGGCCCAGGGCTACCTAAAGCTGGGCGATGAGCAACCCACCAGTGCCAGCCCAGAACAAGCATTCAAAGCTAGCGTGGAAGATGTCGCGGAGGACATGGAATAGGAGAAGTTATGTACCGGGTAAGCAGGCCATATTGGGAAAAAGCAGACAAGGACTTTTTGCGCGACTTAGAATATAAAGTGTGACACCTTGGTTTCACACCTTTCAGCCTGATCAGGTGTGTATACCACAGATGAATCTAATGGTGCTAAGACACGATTCATTCAGGACAGGGTAGAGTGCAGTCAGCCTGTAACACATCTCATCGTCCCATCCTCCCAACATCGTATAACAAATTACCACACGGAGCAAAGGCTGCCCTAGCAGTTCTTTGATCCCATCTCTAATGGTGGTTGGCTGCCAGACATTCAGGCTCGATATCTAACCTTCCGGAGCGTCACTAGAGGATTAATCACACTTTTTAAGCCCACAGATTCTTCGGTTCAATAACAGGAAGCACATAGCACATATAAATTCACACGTCCCTACACTCTACACGTAAAATGAACTTGGAACATCACTTGACCCAAACTCACACCACCATCTTACACGATAGCTTGTGTAACCACACTAACCCTACTGTATTCAACATAGGGTTATGACATCACTACAAAACCCCATTATTCATCGATTCCAACTTTTTTTTCTAGTGCCGTGCCTCACACGCCCACTACACAACACCATTGTTCACAACAGCATTGACTACACCATCATACCGGCCAATCTGTTGTTAGTGTTGAAACTTTCCTTGTTCTGACGAAGTTGCCTTTCCATTTTGACCACCCAAAAACAACAGAACTTTGGTCTCCCACTCACTACAATGCATATCAACTCTATGCGCCCCTCCGATCTTGATCCCGAACTGAACGGTGACGGCGAACTCATTCTCGGCGGCTCCGGCCCCAGTCATCCCCAAAGCATCCGAGCCTTCCGCGCCGGCGTTACACAGATTGCGCCCCAGCCTGAAATAGTCGAGGCCCTGTCTCCTGAGGGCAGTGACGACGATGCAAGCGGGAACAAAGTCGAAAATGAGGACGAAGAAGATGATGATAGTATCTTTGCCTCCGACGATGAAAGCGCTGCCATAATGTCAGGCGAAGATAGACAACCAGTTATCTTGGGTACGCTTTCTGAACTGCCACGACTACAGCGAGAACATGCGACCAATGGTTACCGAGACGGCGTCACCGCCGCCAAAGCAACGAGCATACAAATCGGCTTTGACGAAGGCTTTAGTCTCGGGGCAACCTTTGGCAAAATCGCGGGGCAGATACAGGGTATGCTGAATGGAATCGAAGAGTCATTTCCCGAGAACAGTGCCGAGCAGGCGGAAGTGACGGCGCTAATAGCTGCTGCACGGAAGGAGCTGTGCGTGGAGGCAATCTTTGCCGTCGAGTTCTGGAATAGTGACGGTACATGGAAGTACATCGTGCCGGAGGAAACAGAAGAACCCGATCCTGAAGTAATGGTGGTGTTCACAGATGTGGCAAAGGCACATCCTGTAATCAGGCGGTGGAACGAGACGCTTGAGAAGGTCATGGATCGATGGCATATCAAATGGATAATTCCTGGAAGAGAGGGCGACGAGGACCGAATCGCGGATGGGGATATGGACCAGGAGAAGAAACTGACGATGAGGAACGTGGCTCCACCAACGGGCGTGACAAAGAACCCGCTGGATTGGTGATTAGTGGTATGTTTGTCAGACTGTGGTTGATATGTCTGTTTTGTGGCGGAGATGAAGACGCAGCAATAGGCAAGATGCTGCAATGAATCTAGCAATACACGCCGCGGTGATTTTCTGACTGACCAAATCGTTACACACCCAGCGTTTCCCCTTCTATTAAAGGCTCTTCTGGCGGCTCTTCTAGCCGCTCAATCAAATCTTCCACCGTGATTGTCTGCCCATTTCCCGTGAGCCGTTGCGCCGTAACCAGATCTGGCACACCGTCATCAAAGACCGCCGCCTGCTTCACATTTCCATCATCATCGACAATGACACGCCCTGTCCGTCCGTCTACCCACGTGATTGCTATGTGCTTTGCCTCTGGATCTGAGGCTCCGATTTCCAGAACGCCTGCGGGCTGTTCACCGCGCAGAATCAAGTCCTCGTCAAGTCCTTGCAGTGCCTTGTTTTTCGACACACCAGAGGCTTTTCGCACGTCCGCAATAGCTGCTATGCGATTGTGATATCGAGATATTTCCCTTCTAAGTGCCTTGGCAAAGCCCGACAGATCTTGTGTATGTGCCTGAACCGTCTCTTGTTCGCCTTGATGTGAATCTCCTGCTGTGGAAGACGGGGGAGGGAGAAACCTTGCTGCCAGCCCTGAAAGCGGAATAGCAGGTGGGAGTGTGTGTCTGTGTACGCGCCATGCCTTTGATCTTGCGTCCGCTAAAGTCCATGGTCTGTTCAAAAGAACATAGTATGGGCGCAGAAAGCGTGCGCTTACCATAACTTCAAAGCGCAGACCAAAGACTTTGCCATCATCAACAGCATTTGGATCTGGATCTAGAACACGAAAAGAAGTGATGCTTGCGCAGAGCCGATACAGAGATTGCTGGTCATGCGCTTGTTGTTCGGCGACACGGGCGGCGAGGATATCGGAGACCGGGCTCAGATCGGTGGGGTTATTGGTGCGCGAGGAGGCTGTCGGGGAGGCTGGAAGATCAAGAAGGGTGCGATGAATGGACTCGGAAGTCAGGAGGCTTGTAGCTTGGATGCGAAGTTGTTGTTTGAGATTGGCGACTAAAGCGAATCGCCGAATGTTAGAGGGAGCTGATGGAGAGAGAGTAAGGGAAACAATGGCGTAGGCGTACCTTGGGATTGTAGAGCTGCGATTTCGTCATCCAGTGACTGGGAAATAGGGTCAAGCTCAGACGTCTCTGACATGACAACGAAACTTTTACCTCTGAAATGTTTATCTTGAAGCTGGTGAGTGTGTGGACAATATTGTCAAGCATCAAAGTGGATTGTTGTTCTGCGCATCTCATTCGCATAAGGTGTTGCTGGCGATGCAGTTAACCTTATCGCATGCCATCTTATCTTATCTTATCAGACGAGCCTCTGGTGGGCTGGTCTACCTAGGCCAAAAGTAAACCCACAGGCGCTTCCTAAAAGCAAGCTTTAGAAGATCGATCTTTGTTTTACGGCGCAAGATGACGTGCTTGAACTTTGCGCGAAGAGAGAAACACAAGGCCAGGATTAAGCTATGTCTTTGCTTTTTTTCTTTTTACCTGTGGCTATAGCTTCCCATTGCTTCATCATGACGATGTTTGCCTCTTCCTTGCCTCGAGTGTGTCTTCGAAGCTTCTGGCAAGGCTGTTTGAAATCATCAAGTTTGGGCTGGTGTGTGTGATTAGTAATACACTCGGTACCTGCCTAGGAGCACTGAATGGCCACCTATGATGTTAGTCTCGTCGATCACTTCAATTACAGAAGCCCCTGTTCTCATGCCAGTGCCTTGCTTGATATTGGACTCAACCTTTTCGTGGCCAACCCTTTCGATTAATCTGGAATTCATCGAACTGGTCTTGACGACGCTGTTCTCTTCTGTGTTCCTGCTTTGTTCCACTCGTTTTGTTTCTGCGGTGGCTATACCGTTTCCTGTTACGCTTCACCCTGTTGGTAGATGTCCGTTCGATACATGCTACACCGATTCCTGAACAATTAGAAGAACCTTTTCCGATTTTCTCTCTGCCCTCTTTCTTGATCTCCCTGTTTCGACTATTTTTCTTTTCTTTTCCCTCTCTTGGCTTTCTACTTTCCATAGACACGGACCTTTCGGATACCTTGCTCCTTCGTCGACAATCCCCCCTCGTCGTTTTCCCTCGAACCATCAACGTCGGCATCTGTCCTGAACCTACATTCACCTTGCGCCCGAAACCACCCAGCGCCGCTACAGTATTTCATTGCGCTTTGCATCCAAACATTCTTTAGCCCAAATAAGCCGCATATCATCGCCATATCCCTCGAAACCGTACGTACCTGAATCTCACCTCACATCGATAATCATCAAGGTCTCCAATGGGAAGCAATCGTTCACAGCGCGGCAAGTCTTCTAAGAGTACTGGTGGCACCCCTCTCACAAACTTTGCCAACCAAAGAAGCGACTCGCCCTCTACAAGCCCAAGCGAAGGTCCCTACGAAGCAGCCGATACATTACCCGCGCCTGGCACTGTGCGCGGCCGTAGCCGAACGAAAAAAAAGTCACTCAACGCCAGGAGTAGCGCTCTTTCTATCACGACCACCGACGGAATGAGCTCCGGTATCGAGCTCCGGCGTAAGAATGCGACCGGCGAACCTACACCCGGATCAGTCGCAAAAAGTCACATGGATCGTGGCAACTTCTCACTAGATGCGCCCGTTCCCAAAACACCGACCTTGAACAACCATGGCTTCTTTGAGTTGCCGGCACAGGATCAGCGCAACTTTGGGCTGCTTGTGCTGCTATATTTCCTACAGGGTGTTCCCATGGGACTGGCAACAGGCTCTGTGCCGTTTTTGCTCAAGAACCACATGTCGTACAGTCAAATCGGCGTCTTCAGCCTGGCATCATACCCGTATTCGCTCAAACTATTCTGGAGTCCTATTGTTGACGCGTGCTGGAGTCCCAAGTTTGGTCGACGCAAAAGTTGGATTTTGCCTATCCAAATGCTGTCTGGTCTTGGCATGCTGTGGCTTGGCTCCACAGTTGAAGACATGATGGCGGGGATCGGCAAGCCAGGTGGACCAACAGTGTGGGGATTCACTGGCTGGTGGTTCTTCCTGGTTCTGATGTGTGCCACTCAAGATATCGCTGTTGACGGCTGGGCCTTGACACTGCTGACCCCCGGAAACGTATCCTATGCCTCTACAGCCCAAACAGTTGGCTTGACTGCTGGCCAGTTTCTGTCGTACACTGTGTTCTTGGCTTTGAACTCGAGCGAGTTTGCCAACCGCTGGTTCCGCGCTGTACCTAGTAGCGAAGGCCTAGTAACGTTGAGCGGCTACCTTACATTCTGGGGCTGGGCGTATATTGTGGTGACTCTGGGCTTAGGACTTCTGAAGAAGGAGGAACGCACTCGCAACGAGGACGGCATCTGGGATGTATACCGCATCATGTGGGGTGTCTTGAAGCTGCGCAACATCCAGACCATTATCGCCGTGCATCTTATTGCAAAGATTGGCTTCCAAGCAAACGACGCAGTCACGAACTTGAAGCTTTTGGATAAGGGGTTCGGAAAGGAAAACATGGCACTGACGGTACTCATCGACTTTCCGTTTGAAATCGGCCTGGGCTACTATGCTGGCAAGTGGTCTCAGGAATATACGCCCATGCGTCTATGGTGCTGGGCGTTCATGGGCCGTCTATTGGCTGCAGTTATGGCCCAGTTCACCATCAGCATATTCCCTGATACGGGCGTTGAGCCGTGGTACATGCTCGTGGTTATCCTCGAACACATTTTTTCGACATTCACGAATACCGTGATGTTTGTGGCCATCTCGGCTTTCCATGCGCGTGTGGCTGATCCCGTGATTGGCGGCACATACATGACGCTGCTGGCAACGTAAGTTCAGAAAGTTGGCTTTCCTTGTTTTTTTTCAGTGTCATCATTACTAACCAACTCCGATAGTGTGTGTAATCTGGGCGGTACTTTCCCCCGGTTCTTTATCCTCAGCCTTGTCGATACCTTTACTGTGGCTACGTGCCACCCGTCTACATCACTGTCCACAGTCGAGGCAGCGGCACTCGGGGAGAAGCTTGTCACAAAGCCCTTTTCGTGCTCTCTACAGCCTGATAAGGAGCTTTGCACTGCCGGCGGTGGTCTTTGCGAGATTGATCAGGATGGCTACTACTCGGTGAACATGATGTGTGTGCTGTTTGGAGTTGTTACCTTTGTGTACTTTATCCGGCCACGGGTGTTGCACCTACAAAGTCTCCCTCTGCGTGCCTGGCGATTAGTCACTGAGCCCAGCAAGTGAAGTGAGAAAGCGCTAGGGGGGGGGGGGGGGGTGGAAGTTTCAAGAGGGGCGTCACAGGCTTCACATGCGGGCACCTGTGTATTCCGAGGATTGGGTGGCTGGAGCTTATGTATGCATATATGTGTGATTGATACAAGACTTCTCTGGGATGCAAGTTGGGTCGAATGTGTGAAGCATGTGTGATGTGTGATGCATGTGTGACGGGCTGAAGGATCACAGATCGTCAGGTTGTGATGTGATGTGATGGATGTTACTTGTACAGACACGATGCTTATATGCATCACGTGACTAGGTTGGATAGAATAGTCGGTTCTCTCCAAATTACCGGCATGATGATTGCGTGTGCACCTTCCAAAAGATCACGACGTATTGGGGGAAAAAAGTAAAAATGTGAAGAGGGAAAAAAAAGGTGGGCCACGGAGATGACAAGCGGCCATAAAGATATGAGCTAGAAATAAAGTAAAATAAAGATTTTTGGAAATTCTCTCTCGTAAATAAACTCACACACTTCGACGCAATCTGAAGGCAAGTTTTTATTTCCATCGCATCGTTGAGCCGCCAATCGAAGAACTCCAATCTTTTCTTTTTAGAGGGGCAAGCTTCTGTCCCGGGAATCCTGCGGGCTTAACTGGACCGCTGCGCTCTTATTGAGGCCCGGCTTGAGAGGCCAATCTCCCGGCTTCAACTTATCTAGCTACACAACAGCACCGGAACCTGTTCGTTCACCTGCGACGCATCGCTCAAGAACTATCTGTCTTGTCATCTCAAGAACTATGTCAGCTTCAACCTCCGAAGCTGTGGCCCAGCAGGAGGACCAGTATTTCAGTCAGAACTCCCCTCCCAAGAACCTGGACGCCATCACTGCCCAGGCTGCGGCTTTCATCAAAAAACATGCCGCTGCTAATCGCCGCGTGGTCCTCGTGACCTCGGGAGGCACCACGGTGCCGCTAGAGAGGCAGACGGTGCGCTTCATTGACAACTTCAGTGCGGGTACCCGCGGTGCGACCTCGGCCGAGTACTTTCTCGAGGCCGGCTATGCCGTCATTTTCCTCCATCGCCAGTTCAGTCTGCAGCCGTTTTCGCGCCACTACTCGCACGCCACCGACTGTTTCCTTGATTTCATGGAGGATGTAGATGACCATGTGCATGGCCACCATGTAATGGCCAAGCAGGGACACCAAGCCAAGATGCTCAAGGTCCTGCGCCAATACAACGCAGCTAAGAAGCAGAGCATGCTGCTCATGTTGCCGTTTGTGACTATCACGGATTATATTTTTGAGCTGAGGGCTATTGCGCGCTTGTTGCGGCCCTTAGGCAAAAGCGCACTGTTGTACCTCGCGGCGGCAGTTTCAGACTTCTTTGTGCCTGCGAATCGAATGGCCGAGCACAAGATCCAATCAACCGACGCAATTGGCAAGGACGGTAAACCGGCAATCAAGTCAACCGTCGCTCCGGCGACGTCCATGATGGACATACCCGAGACATTTGACAACTTTGACTCATCGCCCAAGGTGCCCCGCAGCAAATCGCTCGTCATTGACTTAGACCCTGTGCCCAAGTTTCTCAAGAACCTAGTGGACGGCTGGTCGCCCGAAGCCATGATAGTCTCGTTCAAACTCGAGACTGACCCGGCGATTCTTGTGCACAAGGCCAAATACTCGCTGGAGCGCTACCAGCACCACTTGGTGATTGGCAACCTGCTGTCAACGCGAAAGTGGGAGGTTGTCTTTGTAGCCCCCGGAAAGCCAGATCAGTGGGTTCGTTTGCCAATACACCGCCACGGCCGCACAAAGACCCCCACAGACGGCCAGGAAGCTCCTGGCGTGAACTCAATGGGGACTGAGGAGGCGGCAGAGGAAGACCAGGCTGTCATCACGATCGGGAATGACCAGCCGCTTGACCCCAGGACGTTGCCGGAAGGGGATCCGGAGATTGAGATCGAAAAGCTAATCATCCCAGCAGTAAAGGAGCTACACGACGAGCATGTGGGTTGAAGGCTAAGGATGCTGGGATGAGGGCGGATGCGGAGGCGGGGGGGGGGGGACGAAACAAAGCAGAAGCTTCTGTTCCATGAAGATTAAAAAAAAAGGACCAGGAGCAACAGAAGGGATACCCAGAGCTCAGACTGATAAAGCCATCCTGTGTCAATCGATGGGAGTTCGTCAAACATATATCATTGCTCCTTTCTGTCCCTCTCTCTCTTTCTCGATGACGGCCCCTTATGCTAGGTCGGGATGCACAAGGAGCAGTGACATCCATTCCTGATCTGCATTGCCTGGTTCTATCTGACTACCTGGCTCCATCTGGCTACCTAGCTGTCCATGTGTGGTCGGTGTCCCGGAGTCCGTGTTGGGCTTGGTTTGGCGACGCTCGAATGGAGGTCTGACCGGCAGCCAAGGCTGTGGCTTTCTGGCCAATCAGTGCTCGGACGTTGCCGACCCCCGGCTCGTCGCATCTGGCGATCTTTTGTTTTTCTTGCGCACGACTTGGCTGATGTTGGCTAACGATTGGTTGCAGGATCTGTTCTTTATTTCTGTCCTTTTCTGTCCTTTTCCGTGTTATTTATTTGCCGTATTATTTTTATTATTTTATTCTTCTTCTACATTATTTTCTCCCCACCATACATTCGATTTCGATCTGCCGTGCAGCTTCGCCTTCCCCTCCCTTTTCCTCCGTTGCATCTTGCTGTCGTTGCCCTGTTCTGCGGTGACTTTTTTTTTCTCTTCGTATCTGCACTTCCTTTGTTGCCTTTAGCATTCTCTTTATTTATATTCGTTGCGGCTCACAAGACTGGCTCTTTATTTTCGCCTCATACCTTCTTTTTCTACCACGTCATCTGACCCTCTTTCACTCTGCGGCACTCTCCCATCGCCCTTCTCTCCTAGACTCGTCTGGCCCCTAGTTTCCACGCCTCTTGTACTCTGCAACCATGGCCGGAATTGATCCAGCAACGCGCAAAAAGGTGTTGCGGGTAATCTCCATCTCGCTTCTCCTAGACCTGGTATGTCCTACTCCATCCCATCTTTGGAACCCCGCCGGCGCCGCCACAGCCCGGGGCTTCGCGTGCCGCAATGCTTCCGAGTCACTAACAAACAGCCGCTGTGTACAGATTTCCTTTACCTTTATCCTTCCTTTGTTCCCCAAGCTCCTCGAATACTACCGCGACAACGAAGCCCCCGCCATTGCGCTGGCTGGAGAAGATGCGCCCAAGACCCTGCTCCAGACCATTCTGAGCTACTTGAATACCTACAAGCAGTCCTTTGACCGCAAAATCGACTCGCGCTATGATATCGTGCTGCTAGGAGGAGCTTTGGGCAGTTTGTTTTCGTATGTTGCCTGCTTTTTTTTCTTTTTTCCGTCCTCATTTCTAATCGTGACGTCGCTGGCTGGCTGGCGTTGCTGTTGCGCCTGCAATGACGTAATCCGTGTAACTAACAACCTGGCCTTATTTTTCTGCGCCTTCCAACAGCATCCTTCAAGCTATTGCTTCGCCCATCATTGGCCGCATCTCCGATCGCTATGGCCGCCGCAACGCGCTGCTTGCCAGCATGACTGGCAATATTTTCTCGGTGCTCCTGTGGGTTGCTGCCATTGACTTCCGCACCTTTGTCGCTTCGCGCGTAGTCGGCGGCCTCTCCGAGGGCAACGTGCAGCTTGCCACAGCCATGGCCACGGATATTTCAGACGAGCAGAACCGCGGCTCTACCATGGCCATGATTGGTGCATGCTTTTCGATTGCCTTTACGTTTGGCCCAATGCTCGGCGCATACCTCTCGACCATTGAGAGCGTGGCCAAGAATCCATTTGCTACTGCTGCCGGCGTGTCGCTGGGCCTGATTGTGCTCGAGACGCTTTACCTATGGAAATGTCTTCCCGAAACACTGCCCTCAAAGACGACGCTGCGGAAACAGACCGGTACCGATGAGAAGCAGAAGGAAAAGGCCAGCCAGCCCGATATGCCTGTACAGCGTACCAACTCATTTGCCCTCCTGAGCGGCATCCACTTTGTGTTTCTGCTGTTCTTCTCGGGTATGGAGTCGTCTCTGTCCTTTATGACCTATGACCTGTTTGGCTTCTCCTCTGCCAACAACGGCCGTCTTCTTGGCTTTGTTGGGCTTGTGGCCTCCATCATCCAGGGTGGCTTGACGCGCCGCCTTTCCCCGCTCCTCTCTGTTCGCATCGGTGTCGTGGCCTGTCTCGCAGCTTTCATCATTCTTAGCCGCGTGGATACTGTCGCTGGCTTGTACGGCGCTGCTAGCTGCCTAGCTGTCACATCGGCGACCGTCGTTACGGGGCTGAATGCGCTGACGAGCTTCGAGGCAGATGCAACGGAGAGAGGCGGCAAGCTAGGTAACATGCGCAGCTGGGGACAGCTAGGAAGAGGCCTTGGCCCGGTCTTGTTCACCAGTGTGTATTGGTGGGCAGGCAGGGAGGTTGCGTACATGATGGGCACGATGGGCCTGTTAGTAGTGCTGGGCGGTGTCTTTGTAGGCTTAAAGAGCCCGGTGAGAACGGGCAAGATGTGAGTCTGTGATAAGCCTGAGAGGCGGGGATATAATGCCAGACCCGCTGGGAGTCGGCTAGTGTGTCATGTGAGATTCATGGCATATCAGTTTCACAAGAAATCACAGCTTTTAATCAAGCACGAAACACTGATTCAAGGTTTTTCATAAACTTCTATTTCAGATTTCATTATAGAAGAGTGGCCCAGTTTCCCTTGATTTCCTCCCATTCCCTCCGCCGTTGTGTTCCAAGCCCTAATTTCCCTCCAAGATCAATGATTGGTACCTGATCGAAACCCAGTGACATCATCAGAATCATGCCATCATTATACCCACTCACTCCATGGCGGGTCCGGATCCGCCATAGACCACCTGCTCGCCATCGTAGGGGAAAACCAACTCGATGCTATCAACCGGCTGGTCCGAATTCTTCGTGATCTCATCCAGCGTGTTAGCCATGGCCATCTGCGACTCGACATAGTAGCTCTCGGCGCAGCCGCCAAAGACGGGCTCGATCGCTTCTCCGGCAGTGGAGGATCCATAGCTGTGGCGTCTCTCACTGGGCATGACGGGCTCGCACAAGTTGTCCTGGGAATGCGTGCACGCCGACTTGGTGCGGCTGCGACCGCGGCCGTTGGAGTTCTGGCTGTTGCGGTTGTTCCGGGGGGTTCTGCCTCTGCGGCTGATATGGGCCAGGACAGCTCTCTGCGGGCGAGACGGCTCCACCATGTAGGCATAGGCATGAGTTGCCACGATGTAGGGCATGGTGGTCTGCTCACGGCGGTTTTGGGCAGTGATGGCGGCCTGGTTCTTCTGGAGCTGGTTGAACTGGTGCTGGTGGTACATCCAGGTGAACAGTCCAATGCAAGTACCGAACTTCAGGGTGCTCTTAAACACGCGCTTCCAGGAAAACGGGCGGTACTCAGACCGGTCATAGCGGCGTTCTATACAAGACAGAGGGTTAGTGGGGGCTATCTTGAGAGAATGTGCGGCATCCAAGCTGCAGTTACACGGCCAACTATACCTTTAGCGTAATAGTAGATGAACGACAGGCAGAACATGCCCGCGATAATGGCCCCGACGTAAATGGCGACCTTAATACCGATAGACGTGGCGGTCCAGCCGCAGTCAGTGCAGTTTGTGGGAGTAGGGGCCATTGCAGTTTATGGCACGGAAGGTGCGATCAAAAGCTTGGATGAAAGGGAGCCGGTAAATGGAAACAGCAAACGAGTACGAGTCTTGTTGGCCACAGAACGAATAGGCAAGAGCAGAGACAAAGGCAAAGGCAAGGACAAAGGCAGAGACAAAGGCAAAGACACTGGAAGAAGCTTTTGGAGTTACAAAGTAAAGTCAAGTGAAGATGAAGGCTTAAGACAAAGCTATTGGATTGAAAGAGAGACTTCTAGAATGGAACACATGTGGGACGTGGGCATCTTTATCTAACTTCTCCATCACCATCTTTCCTGCTCGATACATTGTTCCTCTCCTGGCTCTCGGCTTATGATGGAAAGAGACAACAGTTCAAGACAACACAAAAAAAACTATCAAATTGCTGGGAGGTGCCTTGGCAGCAAAAGGAACATGGTACCGATAACAATCAAACCCTATGCTTTTCCCCGGGGGGGGGGGGGGGGTACTTCCCGGGGTGCTTTCCTTAGTAGTGAGTTTTCGGGATGTCAGCTTTCCAGGAACGGAAATGGCTACATTGGAGTGGGAAGGAGGGGAAGGAGGGGAAGGAGGGGAAGGAGAGTACGGAGAGGAAGGAACTGCTCTAGAAGTCTATCTCAAGGTAGATACTAAGAACAGACATGGCTCTAGAAGATACAGTGGCAATTACCAAGGTGCAATGGGGTTCTAGAAAGAGGTTAAGGCGCGTAGGGAAAGAGGCTAGGGAGTCTAAAAGCAGCTCACGGCAGCTAGCTAGAGCTGTTAGCTGTTCAACGACATCCGAGCATGGCAAAGCAAAGCAAAGGCCCATCGACGCTAAACACCGACTGCTAAACATTGCGTACCCCCAACCAAGATCACAAGCTCCGTATCGGTGCAAACAAAGCACTGGTAAGGAGGAGCCCAGGAAGAAGGAAACATCCAACTGCAAGCCAGCGAGAGATATCCCGTGTGATTTACAATTTAGTGGCCGCAAGCCACCAGCCGCATCAAATGCATGCAATATGTATCATGTATCAACACCCAGGTCAATAGCACGCAGCCCGACTGGCTGCTGCAACAGCTGCAGGTAGTGTTTCTGCCTGTCCCCGTTTGTGTGACCGTTTGTGTGAGTGCACCTTTGTGTCCCTTTGCATCTCTCTCCTCCCGCGTGCGTCTTATTTTCCTGCTGTCTGTTTGTCTGGCGTTGTCCCCCCCTGCATAGACATAAGCCTTTGCGCCAAAAAAAAGCAAATGTAACGGCAAGACTGAGGGAGAGCTCTATCCAGCGAGAAGGAATAAGTAAAAAAAAAGAAAAGAGAGCCAAACAAGACAAGACAATGTCTAAGGGGGTGCTACAGATGCCACTAAGAACAAGAAAAGACCACTGAAGGAACATTACTTGCGTTCTTGATTTCTTGAAGAAAAAGAAACAAGAAACAAGAAACAAAAAGAAAGGTCACACTTTGTTGTTCGGGGCGGCCTAGGGGAAAAAAAAAAGAAGCAAGGCAAATCAAACCACCCCTCCTCTTCTCTCATCTCTCGCTGCCAGTACCACTGCCACTCGCGTGCCACAAGCCCCAAGGCCCCTTCCCTTCTGCTTGGTTCCCTGTTCCTCCAGCCGACCGACACCGACAGCAACGGTTTTGTTTGGTGTGTCTTGGCAGCTAGGAGGATCCCAAACTTTCCGTTGTCACATCCAGACCCTGTCCGATGGCTCCAATCTCTGGAACTGCATCACATCAACCTGGAAGTTCAGTTCAGTTCGTGTCTCTCTCTCCGCCCCAAAATCGAGGCCGCCGCGTTATTTACTCATTTTGATATCGGCCGTGGCTTGGAGTTCCGTAACAAATCCGACAAACGGCCGGAGCTTGGCTGTCCTGTGATCTCCACTTTTGACTTATCTTCCCAAGAAACCCGTTTGTCAACTTTGGCCCAGCCTATCAAAGCTGCTGCTCTCCTTGATCGTCCTCCACATTGGATGGCATGGTCGGCCTGTCCCCTTGCCAGGCCGCTGATCTTTTTTTTTCTTGTAAACAGTCTTGCAGAAGTGACCTGAAATGCTACTTTACCCGGCAGCAAGCGTTCGTCTGTTATCGTTGTCGTTGTATTGGCCCTCAATATGCCACAGCTCTATGCATGCCGGTGAATTGTCTTGCATCTGCAGCTGACTGTTTTTTTTGTTTGTCTCCCGATATCAGGTTGGGCCTGGCCGGGCCTGGCCCGGCTGGCCTGGGCTGGGGCTGGGCTGGGGCTGGACTGGGCTGGGGCTTGTTTGGGAGCTGTGACTGGACTATCTTGTTTGTGTGTCTCTTGATATGTGATGAAAAGAATAGGAGAACAGCCCCGTGTAGAAGTGGGGATAGAGAGGGCGCGCGACGGCGCCATGTCACGGCAAAGGCTTGCGTCGTCACGCTGACCAGGGAGAAAGCTATCGGTTTGTGACAAACCCCAAACCCTTAGTGTTGTCTGGTCTGACGTTGGGCCGTGATTGGTGGGCTCCAGCCTTCGATCACACTCAAGTCAGATGGAGAGCAAGGCGCAACTTGATTGGCCAATCAGCAAACAAGCATATTTGAGCAATGTCTGAGTATCAACATGAGGATGACTGCCAGAAAAAGAAACACGTGACTTCGCCAAAGGTGAAGCAAACGGACTTGAGGTCACAAGCCTTGACTGCATATGGCCGGGCGACAATATCATCTCGCCTCGTCTCGGCCCACGACAAGAAAAGGCGAAGGACCGAACTGCAATTGCGTATCGTATCCCGTTCGTTCTATCCTTTGTTCGTTTGTCGTCCTCGCTGTTCAGCCCACGGAGCATAGGGCTAATACGCAAGTACATACATATTTACCATCTACAAACCCTGACCTCACCCATGTCGCTCCTGGTCCTGGCGGATGCCACCACGCACATGCAATGCAGCTGGCATGTCGCGGCTGGCATTGGCAGCCGCAGGATCCTACTGGTTTGCCAACGTCGCCATGAAAAAAGCCTATGTGATAGCAAGAGAGAAGAAAAAAAGAAATATTCGTATCATCAAACAAACAAACAAACAAGAACACGAAAAGCAAGATGACCACAAATTAGGAAAAGAAAATACACCGCTCCCCACTCCTTTTTTCGTTTACTGCGCAGCAGCAGCACTTGCAGCTGCAAGCTCCATCGCAATCTGTTGGGCGCGGTTGATGATGTTCTGGATCTCTCCCTGGTCCTCGGCCGGTATCTGTCCGACCAGACCTCCGTAGAAGTCCGGCTGCTCGGCTTGGAGCTCTAAAAAAACAGGTCATTAGTACTGAGATATTGCACCAAAAAAAAAAAAAAAGGACATGGAATCCTGGGCATTATGTGTGTGGGCTTACTGTTGATTGTAACAGCAAACAGCTGGTAGGGTTCGACCTTGTCAAGGGGAGACTCAAGAACAGAACTCTCCTCGCCAAGATCATCATCGTCTTCGTCAAAGTCATCAGCAGCGCTGTATTTCTGAGCCTACACAAGGAGAAATCGGTTGTTAGCGCTGACGCTCTCTCTGGAAAGTCGCGGGGAAAAAAAGCTGTCACGGAGTTTCTTACCTCCTCTGCGAGGTAGTCAAAGTAGGTACCGGTACCTTCCCGCTCCTCATCGCCCTCTTCGACTTCTTCATCGAGGTTCCAGTTAGTGTCGGTCTCGGCCCATTCCTCACTGTCACCATAGTCGTAGTTAGCGGCATCAAAGTGAAGATCGTCCTTGAGGGCTTCAGCGCGGTCTAGAAGAAAGCATGTTAGTACCGAGGTATATAACGACCAGATAATAACAACGTGTTTGAATCTTACTCTTCTCAGCTTGTGGCAGAGTACGGAAAAGCTCGGTCACACCCTGCAGCAGACGAGGCCATCCAGTAGACACACTCGTCGGAACGTTCTGGGGGCCGATGCTAAGCAGCGCAACAATGGCGGCAATGCACAGCTTCTTGTCGTGCACACGAGTGAACCACGCCATCTGAGTGAACCACAGGGTGAAAAAGGTGTTGGTCCAGTTGCCCTGCTCCAGAACGTGTAGCGCCAGGAGAGGGTTGTAGTTGATGGCACCGATCACCATCTCCATGAGGTGGACTTGGTAT
This sequence comes from Chalaropsis ovoidea, assembly GCA_038407185.1. NCBI lineage: Eukaryota > Fungi > Ascomycota > Sordariomycetes > Microascales > Ceratocystidaceae > Chalaropsis > Chalaropsis ovoidea. The sequence goes on from JAXHKQ010000360.1 coordinate 18,045, forward strand.
GTGCGGGGGCGGGCGGTGTTGCGGCTATCAGCAAGTACACCCATCGCCATGGCCACAAACCCGCTAACGCATTCATCGATGCTACCACGCAGGCACAGCATCATTGACTCAGCCAGCTTGCAAGCGCAAATACGATCAACGCCGGTAACCTTGGGGTCAACGAAAAGATCGTTCACCATAGAGAACAACGCCTGGACGTAGTCGGGCTTAGTGGCCAAGAAAGGAGCACCATACTGCACAAAGTTGTCAAGGGCAGGGAGCATGTCCTCAAGGTACAGCTCAGCACCAGCCTTGAAGCTAGTGTGCATGAGCTCAAAGGCCTTCCACATGGTGGGGGAGATGGCCTTGGCAGCAAAAGTGCAGCTGTCGATAATCTCGAACACTTCGTTGTACAGATCGTAGAGCTTGTTTTCCAGAGTAATCTGGATGATGGGCATGAGGACAGACTCAATGTGCAGCAGAACATCGGGAGTGCTCTCCAGAGTCAGAATAAGAGTTCCAATGGTCTGCAGCACACCCAGGGCGGTGATGCTCTTGTCATCGGAGAACTCAAGGTAGTCATCATCGCCGCCAAGCTTGTCGTTCTTCTCGAGAAGCTCCCGGATAATGCGCAGATAGGTATCTCTGAGCTGCTCGCTGAGAGCAACAGCAAAGGGAGTTAGCTCCGTGGCAAACACCTCAACAAAGTCTTCCATGACATTAGCCAGAGCATCAACATCGGCCTCGTTGGCCAGCTTGAGCAGTTGCTGCATGATGGTGGGAATGTTTTGCTGCATGTTGATACGAATGACGTCGTGGCGAATCAGGGGCTGCAGAGCCAGAGCAGCAGTCACTCTAACGGGAAGAGCGGGATCAGCCATGCACTCAAGGATGCTGTGGTAGACGGTGAGGAGGTTGCGCTCCTCCTTGAAGTCAAGAGCCTCGAACTTCTCAACAGTGTCGCAAGCACGAGCACGCAGGTAGCCCTGGGGGCTCTTGAAGTCGGGGAAGACATAGCGCACAATGAAGTATTCAACCTCGTTGGCGATAGGGCTCTTCTTGCCCAGCAGAATCGGGGCCAGAGTTCCAATCATGCGAAGCGCACCTTCCTTGGCAACGTGGTTCTTGGCGTCGGGGGCAGCCTGCTCATATTCGTTGACTACATTGTTGATGAACTTCAGGATTTCAAAGGTTTGCTTGCGGCGGTGCTTCGTCAAACTGCTCAGGAAGTTGGTGGCGGCGACGTCAGGAGAGGTGGCTTCCTCAAAGTAGTTGAGCGAGCGGTGCAGGTACTCCTCGGGCTCGTCTTCGAATCTCTCAATATCGTCTTCCGAGAGGCACATAACAGGGAAGACGAAATGGGTGATGATGTTCTGAAGATGGGGCTTCAGGTGGGTCCACATGTCCTTGGGGCGAACCGATTCGTCAAGGAAAACCAGGGTGTAGGACAGGCAGGGACGGGAGAGCCATGAAGTCTTGGCCACCCATTTCTCGATTTCGGCAAGGTAGGCCTTGAGGATTTCGGGAGCGACGTTGTTGGTGAAGTCCTGAGCAAACTGTTGCTGAGCAGGATCAGAGGATTTGCCGACAGTAGAGGTGTTTCCATGTCTGGTGAGAGAGAGCAGGCGGGTTAGCGGTCAATTCTACAAAAGTAAAGGTAATAAAGAGACAGAAAGGCAACACCAAACTGACCTAATGAAGAGGCGGTTGAGGTTGAAGTAAGCCCACTTCTTGGCCTTCCACCAGTGGTGCTTTTCGCGCTCATAGGGCTCGCCATCCATGGCACTGGCAGGAAGGACCTTTGCAATGGTACGAAGGAAGACGGAGCACCAACCGTGGCTCTGGGCCTGGCTTCTAAGGAAATCGGAAAGTTCAAGCTGGGTTTGGGGTCATGGGTTAGCTATAATATTTCGGGGCGGGGGGTCGAGGACTTGGTTTGTGCAACTGGACTGGATATATGCCCCGCTCGACATTGTATTGCAAGGGAGAGTGACATACCCATGTGGCGTGCTTGTAGCATTTGAGAGCCAGGTGCAGCATCTCACTGGCCTCATCGCTCTCCTGGTCAACAAGCTCAACGCAGATGGCTAGCAGGCGAGCAAAGGTGTTTTCAATAATCTTGTCAAGATGGTTCCGTGACTCGGCATCGCTAGACTTGTAGCGGTAGGTGCGACATATGGCCAGCAGGCACTCAAGGCCGGTCAAGACGCTACGGGTATCATTGGTGTTGAGAAGTTGGATGGTGAAATCGAGGAAAGAGGGCCATCTTTCGGGGAAATCGTAGTGTAGGACACGCTGAAGGATGGGAATCAGCTGGGGACGCACAAGGCCCTCGGAGGTGGCCATGATAGGGAGAAGGCGTTCGCGGAAGACGGCCTTTTCAGCCTCGGGAGTGACAAACTCCTTGTCACCGGAGGATTCGAGAACGGCCCAGGCATGGTTGACACGGTTCTTGATGTAGATGGCGGCTATTGGAGGGGGCAAATCACATCAGTGTTAGTATATTGTCAAGGTTATTAGCCAGAAACGAAGAGTCCGATCAGGGGGGGCGGCGGGGCGCCTCCGGAAGTAGACCGGCGGACTATTCAAGATGGCTGGCACAGATAGAGACGTCGACACCAACGACAACACTGTGCAACCAGACCAGAGCATTCTCCACAACTGAAGAGGGAAGCAGGTAGTCGGCAGTCGGTAGTCGGCAGGTGTCGGCGTGGGATCGCGATGGCCGTAGCGCAGTGGTTACTCCCGGTGCTGTGGCTGATATATAGGGCGGGCGGGGGGGAGGCGGACGGATGAGCCCACGTTGGGCAAACAATAAGGGACAGAAGGTACATACTGGACAGGCGGACGGTTTCGACCTGCTCGGACTGCAGAATGTCTAGCAGAATGTTGAGGAAGCCGGGCTGCTCATGGAACTGCAAGGGGAGAGAGACAGAGGTTCGGGTCAGTATGAATATCGTCAATGGCATCAAGCCCACGACAGGACGGCCGATATGGATTCTTACCTGCTGCAGCTGGGCCTCGGCCTGTTTTCTGGTGTCGGCGTTGGGGACCAGAATGGCCTCCAGAAGACTGCGGATCTGGGCGGCATCCATGATGGGTAGATATAGAAGAGACAAGGCCAGAGGTGGACGAGAAACGATGGACGTCTATAACGACGGCAGTTTCAGGCTTCACAGGACGGCTGGCCTAGTAGAAGCACTAAGATTGAACAGAGGTGGCGGTGGAGAGAAAGACGCCGATCGAATCGAAAGGTCGAGATTCAGATAATCGAAGCGAGTTCGAGGGAAACCGAAGGAGAAAAAAAAAAAAAAGGCGTAGCAGCTAAGAGTTTGTTGTCGTGGGATTTTTCTGTTCTATTTTTTTTTCTGCCAAAGAGGGACACCCTAGATAGCGGTTCCTTGTGTACGTTTTGGGCAGCGCATACGCTGGACAGCGGGAGAGAAAAAAAAAACAACACAGAAACAAGTCCCTATCAATGAAAACAGAAAGCCAGCACGGATATAAACAAAGATAGGGGAAATAAAGACGAGAACAGATAAAGCTGATATATTTTGACAGTATTTTTGATGACGGCTGGGTTGTCCTGATGTCTATGAAGAGTGCAGAAGAAACGAAGAAAGTTGGGAAGAAAAGAACGGCTACTGGGCTTGTTTTTGCCGTCTTTGTGACAGCGTAGCAGTTGCCTTGTGTTGAGCCAGCCAAGCTGACTACAGAGGCAGGAGAGGCCTGAAAAAGGCAACTGCCGTTTTTTTGTTTTTCTTTTTTCTTTTTCTTGCTCTTGTTCTTGTTTTTGTTCTTTTTCTGCCAACTTCCCGTGGCATTCTGCGTTCCTGTGTTTTATGCTTCTTCGGTAAGCCTTACTCAGTGCCTGCCTTATAAAACCCGCGTGTCGGTTTTGCCAGCAGCGGGCTTGGTTGTGCCGTGCCGATTTGATGGTGGCCGTGGGCGAATGACTCGTGCCCATGTGTTTGTTCTGCTACTGACTGTACCTTGGTGTTCTGTGCCGCGCTGTGCTGTGCTGTGCTGTGCTGTGGCGTCGCTGCCCAGTTGGCGCCTCGCCTCTCCGCCTTTCTTACCATGCCATTTGTCCTGACAGCCCAGACATGACACAACACCCCTCCAAAAGCACCGGCCAGCCGCAAGCAGGCTGCCCTTTTCCCCCTGAAATTCCGGTGTCCATGCCCCTTTATAAGGCCTGAATATCTCAACTTGGACATTGCGCATTTTTGCCCGCCATGCCCGATCATCAGCCGAGCCGCATCAAATCTGTTGGCTAGCAAAAAAATCAGAAGTGTCACGGCTTTTTGACCACTCCATTTGACTCTTCCTCCACCTCCAACCCCCATTCTGACAAAAACTATCCCTATACCCA
>JAXHKQ010000035.1:0-80521 GCA_038407185.1 Chalaropsis ovoidea
TGGTCACCCACCGTACTACTAGTCCAGCGCTTTGTAGCTTAACTAAGGGAGAGCGGACGGGATCCCGTGTTCTCTACAAGCTATGGTCGTATGTGGAGGTTTCATCACGTCACTGTGACTATCACTTCTCCCTACAGCTCTGTATACACTTGAAACGAACCCCTAGACTTTGACTGTTGTCAAGGCATGTCTAATGTGAGGTTTGCATAGCATCCTTCCACCAGGCCTGAAACAATGCTTAGGTTGGATTATGTCAGTTGTAAGTACTTGCACAGCCAGCCCGAGTTAGCGGTAGGTTAAACTTCATGATGATAGTGACCTTAGACAAAAGGCCTCGAATCCTATGGCTCAAACTTCATTATTGTAGCAGGTCCACACGACGTCACGATGCAAAGTCAAACAAGTTATTGTTTTAAATCCGGTCCAATTCCATTGAAGGTATATAAGTCTAGAGCTCTATATCTGTTTACATCCAGGCCCTCCGGCTATCGTTCGGTTCAAAAGACTCTGCCTTGTATGCATCGTGTAGAACAGAGACTGAGTAAGAGTTACACGAGTCACCGTCAACAAGGTGTGCTTCCAGCCAGCGTGCAGAGAACAATTTCCAGCCCATGTGTAGACGGAGAAGCAGAAACAGGAAAAGAGATGACCTCCAAAGATCGAAAAGCGTGACAGAAATTTTCCAAAAACCACCGAGAAAAAGACAAAAAAGGACAGAAAAAGAAAAGGAAAAAAAGGAGGTTGTGTAAAGTGAGGTTCTGGTGTAGGCCAAGAACAAGAATCGAATGAAGAGTGACAGAAGCCACTGGAAAAAAGCGAGTGAACAGGATGCTATTGAAGTCTCTGCTGTAGAAACTTCACATCCCAAGTATTCAGTGAATCTGAAGAGTAGAAAGAGAAAAGAAAAAAAGCGGCAAGAGAACAGCTGAAGGGCGAACCAGCATCAACAAAATCCTTGTCAAAAGAATGAAGTAAAGAAAAACAAAACAGGTGGTATATACAGAAAATCAAGAACCGGAATCTCAACAAAAGATCAAAAATGCGAAGACATGGTGAAAGGAATGCGTATCCCAGTCCAAGCTGGTATCATCAAAAACATGAACTGGCATGTAGCAGGCTGTGTGTGTATGTGCGCTCTATGCTTTTTTTTGTAGTGTTTCCCTCCTGTAGAAGAGTGGAAATCACTTTTTTTCGGTTTTGAAAGTCGGCGACTTTACACGTAGGCCGAGCCAACCTCGTTCAGGGAAGTCGATGAAGACAGCATGTTGGGGATGGCAGCAAAGAAGTAGGAGTAGCGAGCCAGGTACGGCAGGGCATCCAGCTTGGGCAGGTTCTCGCTGAGGAAGGCGACAACCTCCTCGGTGGTGCCGGTAGGAGCGAACTCGGTAAGCCAGATGGGGCGGTCGCCGCAGATCTCGTGGACCTCTTCAAGGTGAGTCCAGAGTCTCGCGGCCTGGGAAGCATCATCGTACCAGTGGGTGACGCAGAAGTCGACCTCGCACTCGGAAGAATCGTCGCAGGCAGACATGAAGCTTCTCAGCCAGTCGTTACCTTCACCATCAATGTTGGAGTTGGAGGTGGCAGGAGAGCCAATCTTGGCCTTGGACTTGTAGGGGACCATGTGGGTGATGTGAGCGGCAAGAGCAGCCGAAGGCTGGAGGTTGGACTGCGCAGCGATATCAGGCTCGTTGAAGGACAGCAGGTAGGAAGACCCGGACTCAATGGCCTGGTCGGCGGCAGTGGTCCAGGCTTGGGTGTACTTGACATCATTGCCCCAAAGCATAGGGACGTACTCGGTGTCAACGCTCACCTTACCAGGGGAGGCACCCCAGTTGTAGGTCCACGAGAACGAGCGCTGGTTGAAGAAGGTGTTCAGCAGGGGCCCGATGTTGTAGGCCAGACCACGCTTAGAAGAAGATTCGGAAGACGAGTAGGACGACGACGAGTCGGCGGAGGTGGTAGCAGCCTTGGTGGTGGCAGCAAGCTTTGCAGCCACCAGGGTGGTGGTGGGAGCGTTGTTCACAGCCAGAGCCTCGGGAGCGACATACTCGTAGGCAGCGGCAGGAGTGGTGGTAGCGGCAGGAGCAGCACTGACATCGGCAACGCTAGGATCCGCAGCGTAGGTGAAGGGCTCAACCACGGGAATGTACTTGTCAGACTTGGAAGAGGCAGAAGAGGTGGAAGTGATTGTGGTGGTAGTGGTATCGGTAGACCACGCCGAGGAGGTAGTAGTGGTAGTGGGTTCAGGAGCATAGTAGTCCAGGGCTTGCACACCATCAGCGGTCTTTTGGGCACCACCGTGAACGAACTTGGTCTCAATGACAGTGACCCAGTGAGTGTGCACGACGCGGTTCTCGATCTTCTGACCCTCTGCGCGGCGGTGCAGCTGGTTGTGGCGGAAGGTGTTGGCGGCAAGAGCGTTGCCGGCCAGGGAAGAAGCGGCCAGAAGGCCAACGATGGGAGACTTGGTAAACATCTTAAAGAGAGTATGTATGAACAGTTGGTTGTGTTTTTTTTCGATGGTTTGATAGATGTGATTGTCAAGATCCGATGTCAAAAATGATTGTATGTAGCAAATATGCCGAACGGTTTGAAACGTGCTGAAAGAATGAAAAAGAGTCGCTCGCGACTGTAGTATCTAGTGCTGAAGAGCAAAAGTAAAGAAAGACACACAATGTGCAGAAAAAGATGAAAAGCAAAGATGAAGCACGAACAAAGGCAAAAGGCAGGAAGGATTGTCGGTTAACCACGCAGCGGTCGATGGACAAGAGAGTGAGGGCGAGAGTGAGAGTGAGGGTTAGATACTGAGACGGGAGGAGAGAAGCAAGAAGCAGAAAAGAAGGGAAGACGCCCGGCTTTAAATCTGTTTGTCCTGGGAGCTGGGAGGATGGGATGGCTGGCAGCTGAGCGGGGTACGTACAGAAGGAAACAGCAAGAGCCACAAAGGTCAACAAAGGGCAGGCACACTGCAAACGCCGGCCTGTATGGCACCCAACCGGCTGGAATGCACGATTGCCAGAGTGTTTGTCGTACTCAGTCTTGGTTACTGCCGCTATCAAGGTCCCGCCCCGCCCATCAACCCCAAAGCAGCAAAGTGGGCTTGGCTGTCGGAGACAGGGGTTGATGCAGGGGTTCCAGGGCTCTTTCTCGCCTTCCTTCATCCTTCCCATCCTTCCCATCCTTCCTTCCTTGCCAGACAAGTCCATTTGTCTGCTCTTTCACCTCTTTCACCACGCAGCTTCCTTTTTTTCCCTCGTCTTTTGCTGTTGACGCTTCACTGAGCATCACATGGCTAGCGCTGCTAACTTGCTGGCCCAATGCAGGGGCCCAGCAGGGGCCTAACAGCGGCCAAACAGTGGCTTGCGTGATAGCAGGAAAAGCGTAGACATGGAAGGAAGGGCCAGCAGGGACAAAGAACACGAGAAAAAAACCAAAAAGTATGGTTTCCAGCACAGAGCCGCAGATGCAACGGTGCTTGCAGTCTAGAATTCCGCCAGTCTCTTATTTTATCACGAGTTTATTGTATCCATCTGTGTCTTTTTTTCTTTTTTTTTCTTTCATCTTGGCAGTTGTGCTGTTGGCAACTGCTAAACTCCTAGTCCCCTCCTTCTTTGTTTCTTGGTCGTTCCGTTTCGTTTGCTCCGTAAGCTCCACTTCGGGCTTTTTTCCCACTGCAGTTTGCTTAAGCCAGTGCCCTTTTTTTCACTTAACCACCCTCCTTCCCCCTCCCGCATTGAGCACAAGTTGTCGTGGCCGGCCACGTCTTCAATTTCAATTTAATGTAGGGGTTGAATTGAGGCTGGCTGAGGCTCGTTCGTTTTGTTGGACCGGAACCAGAAAGAGCAATTACTGCTCCTGTTGTTTTCTTGTTCTTTTCCGGGTCCGGACATCCACCTGTAGCCCTCTGTTCGCCCTATGCAGCCAAGATCTCACTGGGTTCAGTGACTTGTGTGGTTACAGAATGAGACATACCTTTTCTCAGGGTCTGCACTGCAGGCAGTTGCTTTTTTCCATTTTGGTTAGTCACTCTGGCATGTAGGTTCAAGTTCCTGACTAGAGGAAATGTGGGTCTCTGCTGGCTCCTGATAGCAAACTTTATACGCCCCGACTTTGCCACTTCTTTCTTTCAATCAAAGAAGAACAAAGGTCTCTTGCCAGCCTTTGCCAGCCGTGTACATGGTCCTTTTCACCAAACTAAAATGGGTCATGCCCAACTGCTCTCGAGATACTGTGATACTCAGCAGGCCAAGCTATCGCCACCCGCTTGATGTCGCTAGGATAAATCCCAAGATCACGTTGGTGCAATTATGTCATTCTCTCTGGCATCAAATGATTCATTGCGTACAAGTCCTATGCTGTACATCCCCGCCTATGTGGCTTTTCTCTGCTGTGTAGTCTCGCTCTACTTCTTTTTTTGGCTCGTGATCGACTTCTTTGTACGCTCTGTAGAATCCTCCCTTGTACAGAGCTGCTGGACCTTTTCGCCGATCACTAATCCTCCCCAGGCCAAAGAAGTCAAGTTAAGCCGTTACTTGGCGTCCTAAATACACACGCACAAGTTGAGCCGGTTCACAGGCTCAGGTACATTATCAATCTTGGCTCCTCCCTTCTTTCAGGGTAAACCACGGGATTGACAGCAGCCGATAAAACCCTAAGTCATGATATGATTCATAGCGCTTTACATAAATGTCTCGTCTGTCCTCGGGTCTATACAAGTACAGTCCGCAAAGTAGGAAAAACTCGAAGACATAACTTTATTCATATGACAACAATCTGCACTATTATGTTGTCTATTATCTTACCTGAAGTTAAATCCAGAAAAGCTGACGGTACAAAGACGTGTTTGATGCAGCATAGCTTTATTTTCTTTTATCTTTCAGACAGGGAACAATAGTGTTAGATTTAGAGACCTCTTTTAACATTACGTAAAGTAAACATTTTGACCGCCTGATTTAGCACAGCCATCGTTTCTTGTGAGAAGCAATAGTGCAATAACCTTTTCAGCTTAGACTGACACTATCAAGCAATCGCCTCTCTTGGTAGCTAGAGATTTTGGGGCTAGATGCCCTCTTAGTCTTCTATTCTTTCAGCGTTTCATAGGATTATCGTACTTACCTTCTCAGTCACCACGAGATGCTAGCGAGAAGATCCTGGCCCGGTGCATAGGGCCCTGCTAGTTCTCCTCTAGGCCGGGCCTAGAACTTGATAGGGGCCGGAAAATCAGTAGTTGCTTCGGATGTCGTGAGAAGCAAACGGACAGGACCAACGAAAAGACGAACGAAAAGACAAACGACGTGCCTTATCGTCCTTCCCTCATTGATCAAGCCACAGTTTTGAGACAGGAACAATGATGAGGAAGCTGATATCACTGTCGCCCAAGTCTCTTTCTAAAGCACTCGCTCTTCAGGCAGCATCTTTTTTTCTCTTTTTTCTTCTTCTTTTTCCTCTTTTTTCTTCTTCTTTGCTCTATCTTTCTTTTCTTTTTTTCTTTTTTTTTTCCTTCTTTCTTTGATGGTTCCTTCCTTGGCTACTCACGCGCTTTAATTCGCCAGTTTGACCACTGAAATTTCTTTCACTGTACATTCACAACTTCTATCCCTACCCAACATCCCCACTCACACATCGTCTCTTCTACCCTACCTCATCATCCGGCTTGTGGGAAGTCATCTGTTTTTCTTGGTATCCTATCCCTAAACTGCCCTCTTGTTATCTTTGGGGAAATCAGACGCTAATCTAAGTCTTCAGGCTCCAAAGCATTACACGAGAACCAAATAAAATGACATGCGCACGAAGCCATAGCCTCCAACAGGCCTCAACTCAACACCATGCCTTTGACGAGGCCTCTTGAATATTGTTGCTGTCGGCAACCACGTATTCAATGAGGCGTTTCCAGAGAAGCTGATTCCACCGTCACATCCATGCCCCATGTCAACAACCACTGCTTTGCTGGCTGTGGCCGTCGCTGCTCGCACAGACATAATAGACATGTGTACGGGTACAGGGTCTGTCGAAGCTAGCCCTGTTTTTCCCTCTCGGGAATCAATGCCACCATTTCCCCCCATTCTGCCTTCTCAGGCTTTAATTGGCCTTGGGTGGCCTGTGAAGCGAGGACGCGGCCCGGCTGACGACGCCTCTGAAAGATGGCCAGGGGTGGTAGAAGCTGAAGCCTTGGCAATCGCTTCCCCTTGGGGCCGGCCGACTTGTTACCATGCTACCAATGGCCTCGAACAACCACACTCAATAGACACCAGAACCGGCCAGCTGTGTGTTTATTGTTAGCACTAATATTACCGCTCATTGCCCGCATACGATGAAGCGTATTAGTGCTTGGTCTATTTATGCGCGCTTATACTTTGTATCCAGCGTCACGCCATTGCACAATGTTCCTTCAAGCCGCCGACCAGTCTCTTCCATTTTCCTTTACCGCCTGGCTCTGGTCTACCTGAAGTTTTCTTTCAATTTTACGTCTTGCTGCATAATGTTTGCTTCTTTTGCTTCCCACCCACAATTCAGCAGCCACGTAAGCAGGCCTTGACCCATGATACACAAAGGCCGAGAATCTCCTTGAAAGCCCTGTCCTCTGCCTGTCTAGTCAGCCCCCCCTCGTTCAAACAACTCGGGGCTTTTTCTTCCAGGATCTCAGGCTTCTCCGACTTTTTCGTCTATCTTTTCATGGATTTTATTCCCTGTCCCATGTTCATTATTCCTTCATCGGAGTTGAACCCATTCAGCCTTTTCTTGCTGTTCGATTTTCGTTGGTTCTTCCTACGAGCCTGAAAATATGGCTTTTAGCAGCTAGCTAGCCACTTCCAGCTGCACTCCTAATCCCCCCTTGCTTCTCTTGTTCTGCCTTGTTCAGGACTAGACCTGATCTACTGCAGGGTTTCTGGGAAGATGGGCCGTTCTCGACGGAGCCTCAAACTTCAAAGGAGCTTTCAGCCTGTCTCATCATGGACAGCCAGGCTTCCCTATTGCTACCACGTTACTCGTGTTGCCCGCCATGTATGTATCAATATATCGTGGCATGCTTGGGGAAACCGGACTCGGCGGCGCACTGTGATAGAGTGACGTATTGCCATGTCGTGGTGTGGTGGCATGTGCTACACATAAGCGCAAAAGGTGTTATATGGTTTCACTATGCGCGTTTGGCTTTGGGCGGAACACACTCTCTCTTAGCAGCGTAACTCTCTGGTCTGCACTAACAGAGTGACACTTGTTTCTCAAATAATATCGACCACATCCACCGCCAAGATACTGCCCCTCACTTCACCTACTCCCGCCGTTCCTTTTGCCCAGGCAGGCAGGGTACTTTGTGACTTCGGAGGCTGGTGGTGAACTCCTTTGGCTTTGCAGTAGCTTAGCATGCCCAACCTCCAAACCAAGGCTAGGAGTAGTACCTGCATGCATGTATGCATACATCCTCTTGTACCGTTCCCACATTATCAGCAACTCCTACGACAATACTATCCATCAGCAGATGCAAAGTCTTTAGTAGTCACAAGGACCAAGGAGCAGGAACGAGTGTGGATACTAGGACGGAAGAAGAGTTTTACTTTCCATTCTGCACTTCCAGAAGCAAAGGGGCTCCCTTGGGATGGAAGAGAAAGACTTTGCCTGCCATCTCTTGGTGGTGTCTGCTGTTTATCATGTGAGGACCAAAAGTTCATGTGTTTCTGCTCGAGAGAGATGACATAATATGTCACGACACAAGGTGATACAGCCTTCAGTTGGAATGCTGCCATACACACAAGCTAGTTGTGTACTATATGTTTCTATCCCTCGCATGACCGTGTAGCTACGTCATCAGCCCCCGAGTCTTTGATCACAGGCTTGTGCATCTGAAACCCTCTCCATCAATTTCTCTAATCTCGTCATAAAAACGACATCGCATTTGATGCATGTTTTCGGCGCACTCTTCCAACAACTATCTTGGGGCAATGGCGCAGTTGGGAGCGCGTTAGACTGAAGCGCAACTTCAGTGGTTCTGTTATCTAAAGGTCACTGGTTCAATCCCGGTTTGCCCCATTGATTATTATTTTTTGCCGGCTCTCTTTCTGGGTAATTATCGGGTAATCCCTCTTGTGGCACCGCAGATGAGATGAGGCTGCACCAAACGCATTTCTAGCCAGCCAAGCGCAAAACGACGTGAAGCCATCGTCAGAGCAGAGCCGAGATAATCGACGATAGCGCCAAAAATGCAGCCGTCGAGAGCCCTGCTGAAGCGGTCTGTCTGGAAGGGTAAGTGCATCTGCTAGCCGCAAAGAGGCCTTGTGCTCTAATTTTTGCGCCTCCGGGTGTTTTGCGCCGACTGTTGTGGGCACTGGTTACTGACAATCACCGTTCTATGCAGGACCGCACATCGTTCCGTAAGTCCCGACAACTGAACATCCCACGAGCGAGCGGGAGCGTGGTACAAGTGAACGGGTGTAGTGTTAGCTCTTGTAGCTCCACCCGGCTGCGGCATCATGATCCAGCGATAGTCAACCAACCCCCACCCCCGCGCGCGCTGTACACCCCGACAAGTCCCTGTGGCTGACCTCTCATCTTTTCTTGCAACAGCCTGCCCATCGTGCGGCCAGCCCCGGGCGAGAAAATGGTGCCCATCAAGACCAATGCCCGCTCCGCGACCATCCTGCCCAACTTTGTGGGACTCAAGTTCCAGGTGCACAACGGCAAGAACTACCTTGACGTGCTGATCACCGAAGAGATGGTGGGCCACAAGCTCGGCGAGTTTGCACCGTGAGTTGATTCTGCTGTCTGCTGGGCGTTGAGCGTTTAGCTGGTGTCGAGAGTCGTTCTGTGAGAAACTGACTGTGTGCTATAGGACGCGCAAGCCCTTCATCTGGGACAAGAAGTAAGGACGCTTGCTTCTTGGGTTTGCTCTTTGTATTTGTTGCGCCATTGTGTGCGTTTTTAGCTCTATGTACCACCACCCACCATACACGCCATGAATAGGAGATAGACAGTGGAGCTTGAATCGACTTTTCTAGCGGCGAAGCTCGTTGTTAAAACATCTTGAATCGCAAAGAATATCTTGCCTGAGCCCCACTACACGATAGGACATCTCGGTGCACATGTGACCACCGCCCTTTCTTGGAACTGATCTATTACAACGGAGAGAGAGGCAATAAACCAAGAAGATAACAATGATAATGAAAAAAAAACAATATGCTAGACTATCGTGTGTCTATAGCATTCCAGATCCAAATGCGCCAAAGAAAGATTATCCCAGCCCCAACCCAAACAGCACCCAAACGCAGGCGTCCAAGCCCGCACGCCTTTCCTTCAGCACTACCAATTACCATCATGAAGCAACCGTCCACATCGTCCTGCATTGCTTGCGTTCGATTACCGGTAAAACTCGCTGCGCTTGACATTCACACCGTACTCGCCCACGGCCATGCCCAGATCCTCCATCGTAAGCACCGTGCGGTTCTGCCCGCTGCCCGAGCCGCCGCCGCCGTAGCCGGGGCGCTGGATGCCCAGCGGGCCGCCGCGGCCCTGGTCCTTGGCGCCGGGCTGGCCGGCGACCTGGCCGGCCATAGGGAAGCCGGTGGCGGCGCCCAGGTTGGCCATCGGGTTGTTGGCGGTGTTGGAGGCGCGGATGCGGCTGTACTGGTACGCGTCGGCGGCGATGTCGGCGATGAACTTTTGCGTCGCTAGCGCGAGCAGCTTGGCGAGCCGCGGGTCGGTCTGTGGAGCTGGCGGCAGCCCGCCTTTGGTCATGTAGTAGTTTGTCACGGCGTCGGGAATCTGGTTAAGCGGGCGCCCAAGGAGGACGTGGAGGGGTGTGGTTAGCAAAGGAACAGCCGAGGGGATTGGGTTGAGTTGAGTAGACTGCCATTGCGCATAGGTCGGGTCCGGGGTGGGGTGTGTATGTATGCGGCTCCGGCCAGCCGACATCCAACAAGGGCTAAACTCACAATTGGTGCATAGTCATCCATCTTGCTCAAGAACTCGCGCAGCGACGAGTCCTTGCGCGTGGGTAGTCGCGGCTCCGGTATCACGGTCTCCGGAACATCGAGCGTCGGCGCGCCAACCACAGCACTCGTCTGCGCGCTGCCCGCCGCCTCCCCGGCCGCCGCTTCTTCGCCGCCCGAAGCAGCAGCAGCAGCAGCAGCAGCAGCGGCAGCAGCGCCTGTTCCGTTGGCTAGAGCTGCCACGCTGTTGCTGGTGGCCGTTGTGGCGGCGGCGACGGCCGACACTGCGGGCGTCGTGGTGGTCGTGGGGCCAGTAGCACTTGAGGGCGCAGCAGCGGCTGCCCCAGTGCCAGCGGGTGCGCCAGCGACGGCAGCGCTGGGTGTGATGGCGGGCGATTCTTGGCCGGTGGCAGACATGGTGTGTGTGTGTGTGTGTAGTGTACCGTTAAATCAGACGCGGGCGGAGGAGAAGCAGCGACGGCGAGAAGGTGTGTCGCAAAGAGAGCGACGGGCGGCTGTGTTGAATTGGGAGCAAGTTTTTTTGCAGCGGGATTATCGATCGTGAGGGGCGTCAGGGACAGTCTGGCGATGGAGAAAAACACTGAGAACCGATCGATGGGTGTCCAGGATAGGGAGTTGATGGTTGATAATGGTTAAGTTGATGATACAGTTAATGGGGGCTTGCTGAAGATTCAAGCTTGTGTCGCTTGTCGATCTCAGAAGCGCATCAAAACAGCCTTACGTATGGCTCCACATATCTGGTTGCACTCTAGTCATCTGCTTTCAGCACGCACAAAATCAGGTCACTACATCTCGAGATGCAAGATTGAGGAGAAACACAGCGTGATGGTGATTATTTGACCGGCTGCGTGTACAGCTTACCGAAGCCCACAACAGTGTCAGATATAACGCCCAAAAAGAAAAAGAAAGAAAATAGCTATAAGAAAAAGGGACGGTAGTGAGCCAACACAGCACAAGTACAACATACAATGTCCGTGATAGCCTCATGCATCACAGTCGCAGCAAAAACATCACACACAGTTTTTTTTTTCTTCCCCAATGAAATACACTCCACGATAACAGCCCAGAAACACACGCATACACAACAACTCCAGGCGAAGACACAGAATCAGAGGAGAAAAGAAAAAAAACAAACAACGCCAGGCATGGACATGGGGGGGAAAACCAGAGACGTAACCACTATTTTCCACGCAGATTCGTGAAGTTGGAATAAACTGCCAGAGAGGCACATCACACTCTTTACGCGACCAAGCAGTGGACAAAAGAGAAATAAAAAAAGGAAGAAAAAAAGGCCAGCCTTAAAAATCATGGAAAAAGGAGAGATGCAAAAGTAAAAGAACAGGGAGAGTGTGGCACAATGACAGTACAGTGAATGGCCTATGCCCGAGAAGCAGAAAGGGTATCCGGCTTCCAAAACGACAAAAGAGAAAAGGCCCAGGTTGTAAGAGGGAGACAGGAGTCGAGCGGCGAAGAATACGAGAACGTTTCAATAGGTGCTTGAGACGGTATATGTGCCTCGTGGTATAGAGGTAGTAATAGACCACGAGGTTCTTTGAGAAACGTGTAACAGGCCGATTAATGCGCCTGCGTAGTAGTCTCTAAAAAATAATGGCACTCTTTTAGTTCTCGGCCTGGGGCCGAGGTTGACGGTTCTGGTACCCGCCGCGGTTCTGGCCTCCGCCGCGACCACGGCCCCGGAAGCCTCCACGGCCACGACCACGGTAGTTGCGGTAGCCGCCGTCAACGCTTCCCTGGCCAAACGTCTCCATGTTCTTGCGTTGTTCCTCTCCACGCCATTCCCGGCCACCGGGCTTGTGGCCGCCATTTGCCGCACGCTCCTTGGCCTCACTGGAGATGTTGTCAAAGAAAGAGGTCGACTTGTTGTACACAGGACCAGCGGGCGGGGTGGTGTCGGTGGGGGTGGCAACCTCCTGTTCTTCGTCAACAGTCGGTTCGGTTGCAGACTTGATGTCGTCCTTCTTGAACTTGGCGTTGGCCGACGCGAAATCAAAGTCTTCAGAAGGGACCTCGACTTTGCGGTTCGGGCGTCCAGCATGACTACGTCCACCACGGGGACCCTGAGGGCCACGAGTAGCAGCATTGATGCGCATGTCATTGACGCGGTTGGAGAGATTGTCGACAGAGTTGGCTGCAGGTTCGGAAGCAGCGTTCAGACGAGCCATGGCCAAAGCCACGGCAGCCTTTGCAGCCTCAGTGGCGTCGCTAATAGCAGCATCTGTAGGAGGTGGAAGGGCCTTTGAGGCAGTATCGCTTTTAGTGGCAGGCGGTTGAAACTTGGTGGTAGGTGCCTGGCCATTGGAGAGAGGGGCAGCGGGAGCAGTATGCGAAGGGCCGGTGGGGGCTGACTTCTCGCTCGCTTCGGGCTTGGGGCGAGCAGGCTTGCTATCGGCTTCGGCGGTACGGGGCTGCTGGTGCTGAGGAGCCTTGACGCCAGAATTCTGCTGTTCCTGTGCCTGAGCAGGGGGTTGTCCATTGTTGTCAGAGGGGCCGGAAGGCTGCTGTTGACGCTTAGGATCCTGGATATCGGCAGGTCCGTTCATAGGACCGCCAGGACCGCCAGGACCGCCAGCGCCAGGTCCCATGTTGGGAGGGTAGGGGTAGTTGCCCCAGGGAGCAGGAGGGCCGCCGGGGCCAGGAGGAAAGTTTCCGGGTCCGGTAGGTCCGCCAGGGCCCCAGCCATTGGGAGGAGGAGGGGGGTAGTGCATGCCGCCGTAGCCACCGGCACCGGGCATGGGGCCACCCCGACCCCAAGAGCCAGGGGCGCCGTAAAAGTTATTATAGCCGTATCCGGGGGCACCAGGATGACCTGGGGGGCCGGTGTGGGGTGGTCTTTGGTTCGCGGGGCCTTGCGCATCAGGGCGGGGGCGAGCCTGGGAAAGATTAGTATTCAGCTCAACAGGCGTCGCAAGATGTGCAGTGCTAGTTGCCTGGCGCATTCATGGAAAGCTTCAAACAAGACGTTGTCAAGTTTGAGATGGTGCCGATCCGTGTTACACGTGCGGCTTACGTTTAGCGGGAAAGGTACTCACACCAAGGATAGCGGGGTCGTTGGGGACAGCGGGAGGCTGAGGCTGGGGAGCAGGGGGCTGATCGATGCGAAGGTCCTTTACGTCGCTTCCACGGAAGACGATGTACTCGTATACTTGGTCGGAAGCTGGCACGGCAGTGCCTTCGCCTTCACGACCCTCGGTACCAAAGGACTGGACATTTTCGAGAGAGACGGTAGACTCTTCAGAGTTGATTTCGTGCAGAGTGCCTACATAGCTGTAGCAGGAACCATGTCAGACACGTCGCCTCAAAGAAAGTGGGATGTAGGATGTGGAGGGGAGGGGAGGGGGTAGATGGAGGGGGACGAGACATACCGAATGTTACTCTTGGAGATGAGAGAGATACGCGATCTGCGATGCTGCAGTTAGCATCTGAATGGTGGGAGTTCAATTGACCAAGCAAAGAAGAGGTCTTACCCGAGAAACTCAGACATCGCGACAGAAGGCTGTGAGGAAAGCCCGCACAAGCTTCAAGCAAATGGAGGGGAGAAGGCTGAAGGTAGGTCAGGGAGGAGGGGGAAGGAGGGGGAGAGAGGGGGCTGGCGTGAAGGAGTATTAAATAGAGCAGGTGTCGCAAAATAGTCCGTAGAGCTCGGGAAACAGATGGAAGCAGATACAAAGAGCAACAAAGAAAAACAAATGTAAACAAGCGGATGAGGATGTGGTAAAGCAAATCGATCATCTCTTGGTGAAGAGAAGCTTGCAAAAATGTGACTAGGATGTGGCAAGGCTGAAACGGGTGAGGTTCGGGTAAATGCAGGGAGAATGGGGGCAAAAATGAAGGATGGGGGCCTCAGGCAGCACGATGGAGAGGATGGGACCCTAAGAGATTTTGACTAACCCTTAGGTATAAAAGGCCCACACAAACCCACATCGTTCTAGATTCTCTCCAATGAAGCCCATTTTCTGCCTGCGATATGCTTTGATGGAAGGTTTGATGCACAGAACCAGCCAAGAACATGCGGCCAATGCCAATGCCATCGCCAATGAAGTGCCAATGCCATCTCATTTTATTTCCTGAGCATTCCTGAACACCGGCCCATCGCCTACAGCCCAGACTCGGAGAAAACGAGGAGCAAGCCACGGCAAATATATGGGCGCCCAGCCATTTGCTTACTGTGTGTGTGGCTCTGGCCCCGCCCCCCTGACGAAGCAGGACTCCCAAGAAAGGCCTAAGAAACGTCGTCTCGTCAATCGTCCGAGTCCCTCTACCGGATTATGGCAAAGGACAGGATCCTTTAATTCAATTCAGAGGGGCGAGGCACGTGTGCTTAGGTCCTCTGGGCTTATGTCCGGCTGCTGAACCCTGCCACCACCAAGCAACCCCGGCCCCCAAGCGTGAAGCCAGCAGCTGACTAACCACTGAAGCCGAGAAACATCAGACCAGCAGCCAAATTGTACCAGTCGTTAGTACGTCATAGCACAAGGCCAAGTCTGCGTAGTAGCTTGGCAGCCACAGGCCAGCTGCACGCCAGACAAGAAGGGGACTCGACTCGGACTGGCGCGATGCGGGTGACCTTGCTTGACTTGGTCTTGGACCTTGACTTGGACTTGAGCCATGGGCTAGCAGCCAGCACAGTCATGGGCCAGCAGCCAGCAGCCAGCAGCCATCACGCCAGAGCCAAGCGACCAGGCGACCAAGCGGCCAAGCGGCCAAGCGGCCAAGCAGCAGCGTCCATGGGGTCCTTTGCCAAATACTGCCCAGACTTGCCAAGGAGACAGGATCGCAAATCTGGCGTACTATGAAGCAGAGGCCCAGCAAAGAGAGAGGACAAGTGTGGAACATGGCCGCAAATGCTTCTTGGCTTTCGAGGTGTGCGCTCGACTCGTGATGATAGATAGTCTAGAAGCCCGCGTCCCTGCCATGGAACGTCGCTTGTCTTCTTCTTGTTCTCCTCGTTGATCGATTCTTGTTCGTGCTCACATTGTGCTACAGTCTTTCGTTACACTGCTTTGTAGTCGGACACCGCAACCACTCACTTCACTTCTTAAATCTACGCATCAGTCGCTTCTTTGTTATATACTCTTGACCCGTCTTGTTCTTACTTTGGTTTACGTTCTTCTTTCTCTTTCTCTTTCTCTTTCTCTTTCTCTTTGGCTTTGTCTCTTTCTCGTGCGCCTTTCCATCCGCCTCCGACTCTACGTCCACCTCCGCCTCCGCCTCCGCTTCTGCCCCCGCCCGGGCTATCCGCCCACGTTCTCCTGTCTGCAGAACCCTACGCTACCATGCAGATCTCCCTGACCCTCGCCGGCGTGCTGGCTCTGGCCAACGTCGCCCTGGCTGGCTCCTCGGCCTGTCTCCTCGATGCCGTTGTCAAGCAGCCCGAGCCCACCAACCTGGATCTAGTCTGCACCGAGTATCAGAGTGCGGTGCTGGGAAACATCACCGAATCCTGCCCCAACGAAGAGGATGCCCGGATAGCCTACGAGGCCTATGTGATTGACTGCGGAAACAGAAATTACATAGTTGGTACGTGACCCCTCCCTCCATCTCCATGACCCCCCTCCATATAACTAACACACACCCCCGCCTTCCAGCCGAAATGTCGCAGTATGAGTCCTCTACCGGCTCTGCAGCTACCGCCGCCGACTCTGCCTCCAGCTCCACCACCTCTTCTGCCAACCCTTCCAGTACTCCCTCGGGCTCTGCCACTCCCTCTTCGGTGTCGACCGCCGGAGCCAGCGGCCTCGTGTCCTCCAGAGGCACGGCCATCTCTGCCGTCATGGCTGCAGGAATTGCCGGTCTTTTCTTGTAATCCGATCGAGCTGGATGCTTCTTTTCCTTTCTTTCTTTCTTTCTTTCTTGAAGGCGTGGTGTAAGGGCGGCAAAGGGGTGGTGGCCGGCTGGCTTGTCCACAGCTGCAACTCACGGGGGTTCTTTTGAGCAGTACGCGGCTTCGCGCCTGTCGTGTTCAGGCCCCTCTCCTATACACAAGCAAGCCCGTCTCCTCCTTGCCCCCCCTCTATATCGCCATGTTTGCCCTTCTGGCTTCATTCTCTCTCTGGCCTATGCAACACTTTCTGTATGGATACTTGCCGGCCCGTAGTCTGAGGCTTTTTTTAATATATATTTATTTCTCACAGATTATTCCGAACTGGTTTCCGCTACAGGTTGCCTGTCGGATTAATATATCAAACACTGCTCCCCCCTTTCTCTTTTCCTCTCTCTATCTCCTCCTCCTCCTCCTCCCAGAAAGTGAAACGCCATGGATATCTTCTCTATTCACGTCCGCCCGTTTCGTTGTTCACCGCAGGGTGACAATCTCCTCGGCACTGGTCGGGTGAATGGCCACGCAGCTGTCAAAGTCGGCCTTGGTAGCACCCATCTTGACAGCCACGCCAAAGCCCTGCAGCATCTCGCCACTGCCCAGGCCCATGATGTGCAGACCCACAACCCTCTCCTCCTTGCCCACCACAATCAGCTTGTAGCTAGTGGGGCCTTTCTGGTCAGGCTCCATCATGGCAAAGTACATGGCGGTGAAGCCTGTCTTGTACACCTTGATGTTGTCCTTGCCGTATTTCTCGATAGCCTCGGGCTCCGTGATACCAACGCTTCCAACCTCGGGGTGCGAAAAGACCACCGAGGGGATGTTGCTGTAGTCCAGCTTCAGCGACTTGAACTCTTCGGGGCCGAACAGGCGGTGGGCCAGACGGCGGCCTGCTGCAATGGCAACAGGGGTCAGTTCGACCTTGCCGCACACGTCGCCCAGCGCGTAAATGTTGTCGACGTTGGTGTTTTGGTAGTCGTCGGCGACGACGTGGCCGTTTTTGTCGGCGGTGACGCCTGCGCTCTCGAGGCCCAGGTTCTCGGTAGCGGGCTTGCGGCCAATTGCCCAGATGAGGTGGTCGTAGCCAGAGTCAGAGGCCTCGACGCCGTCGTCGTTCTTGTAGGTGAGGGTCAGCGTGCCGTCGGCGGCCTTTTCGACCTTGGTTAGGTTGGTGTTCTTGTGCATGTTGATGCCGATGCGCTCGTACTCCTTGGTCATGTTCTCCTGGATCATGGGGTCGAAGTGGCGCAGGAAAGTCTCATGGCGGATGAACATGTGCGTCTCGGTTCCCAGGGCGTTGAATACACCGGCAAACTCGACACCAATGTAGCCCGAGCCAACAATAGCAACCTTTTTGGGCTGCGTAGCAATGTCGAAGAAGCCGTTGCTATTCATGCCCAGCTCGCTGCCGGGGATCTTAGGCGGCGGCGAGGGGTTGCCGCCGACGGCAATGAGAATCTTCTTGGCACGCACCACGGACTTGGTGCCGTCGTTCTGCGTCACTTCGACCTCGTTCTTGGAAACCAGCTTGCCCCAGCCGGCAACATATTCTACCGAGTCCTTGGCCAGGTTGCGCTCGTAGATGCCGTTGAGGCGGAGGATGTAGGCATCACGCTTGGTCTTGAAGGTGTTCCAGTCGAAGGGGGCCGTCTGGTTGTAGGAGAAGCCGTACGACTTGGCCTCCTTGATGGTGCCGGCAATGAAGGCGGCGTTGAAGGTGACTTTTTTGGGGACGCAGCTAGAAGCAAGAAGAACAAATACAGCAGGTTAGCCGACGCACACACATATCATTGGACGCCCATGACAGCACCCCGAGCTCCGAGCCGCCGCGATTGCGGGGTAACTCCAATGCAGTGCACACTCACCCAACGTTGACACAAGTGCCGCCCAGCCTGCTGCCCTCGATGATCATGGCCTTGGTGCCGTATTGGGAGGCAGCCATGCGGGCAGCTCCGAGGCCGCCGCTGCCGCCGCCGATGACGAGGAAGTCGGTTTCCTTGCTGATGGGCGCCATGGTGTGCGCAGAGTACGAGAGATGTCGAGAAAGGCCGGAGAGTCTGTCGAAGCCGCCGCGAAAAGCCGGAGAAGACAATGTAGAGCGGATGGGAATGCGCATGGAGAAGAAAGCCCAGCAGCGTTGTGTCAAGACGGAAAAAAGCAGGAAATCAAAAAAGGCTCACTCAGCGGTAGATGGAGATATGCAGGTTTATATAATAATATAAGAAACGTCGCCGATGCAGTTGTTGACAAATGCAAAATGCTGCTGCAGTTTTCTGCAGCTTGGCAGGATTGCCGATGGTGGGATGAAGCCAGTGACAAGGTACAATGTACATCACCCGAGGTACAAGCTTCGTGGGCGTAGATTGGCGGGGCAGCAAAGTACCGCCCAAGCTGCTGACAGCATGCGTCTAGTCGGCCTGAAGACGCCATAAAAAGCAAGATTTTTTTTTGAATCATTAATCTCTGGCAGTCAAAAGCAGGCTGTATTCTCCGCAATGGGACATTTGGAATACTTGCCAGATTTCTTTTCGGCCTTCTCGAGCTGCTTTTGCTGTCGCCAAGGCCCCTCCGCGTCATTTGTCATCGCCGTCTAAAATACAACTGCCCAGTAGGGTTAATATGCTGGAAATAGGGTCTGTGTGATTCGCCTAGTCATCGCCTCTGTTCCTGCCAGCTTTTGCAATCTAATATTGCTTCACAGTTACGCAAGGCGTTTGTCAAACAACCACAACCCAGTAGCCGATTGGGACTTGTGCATTTATTCAAGCGGCTTCATAGAGACGCTCTGCACCTTTGCAACTACGGCCGGACAGCTGCCTCACACTGCCCACGCGATCGATCCCCGAGGCACAGTTGTCCTCATATATTGGCACTCTCTCGTCCCAAGAAGCTTGACCGTGCCGAACCCTTACTGTACCCTTAGCTGCCATGGGAGACTTTGACCTCGATTCGTCCTTCATTCCGGCCCTCCACAAACCAGCCGCTTTACTGCCAATAACGAAGCATCATGACTCCATTACTTACGTCATAGAGACGTACCCGGTCACCATCATTGTCGGCCAAACAGGCTCCGGGAAAACGACGCAGATTCCGCAGTTCCTGTATCACGGAGGCTGGTGCAAAAATGACAAAGTCATCGCTGTCACTCAGGTATAGATATTTCCTCCATCGGCTTATTGCCCTCTTAATCTAACGCTTCGCTGAATAGCCGCGGCGAGTAGCTGCTACCACGATCGCCATGCGAGTGGCCCAGGAGGTTGGCTGCCAGGTCGGAAAGGAGGTGGGCTATGCCGTGCGTTTTGAAGACGCCACGTCCGAGTCTACCCGTATCAAGTTCATGACCGACGGCCTGCTTATTCGAGAAGCTCTGATGGACCCGTTGCTCTCCAAGTACTCCGTCATCATGGTTGACGAAGCCCACGAGAGGACAATCAGCACAGACATCCTCCTCGGCCTGCTGAAGAAGATACGGCGGAAACGGCCCGAGCTACGCATCATCATCAGCAGTGCGACACTTCAGGCCGAGCTGTTCTTGCGGTTCTTTGAGACTTTGCCAAACGGAGCCCCCGACGAAAAGTCCAATGCTCCAGACAGCCCAGTCGGCAGAATAGTAAACATCGAGGGTCGTGCGTTTCCCGTCAACGTCTTCTATCTCGACCAGCCAACCGAGGACTATGTCGAAAAAGCGATCCAAACAGTCCTGGACCTTCATTCGACCGAGGACGCGGGCGATATTCTTGTCTTTCTCACGGGGCGCGATGAGATTGACAAAGCCGTCGACTCGGTGCTGGAGGGCGCAGAGCGCCTGGGCAAAGACACCAGAAAGCTCATGGCGCTCCCCCTCTATGCCGGCCTATCTACAGAGCTTCAAATGCTCATCTTTGACAAAACACCCCCCGACACCCGCAAGATTGTTTTTGCCACCAACATTGCCGAGGCCTCGCTAACCATAGACGGTATCGTGTACGTGGTCGACTGCGGCTTTGCCAAGCAGCGCTTTTTCAACCCTTCCACACGCATCGAGACCCTCACGGCTGTTCCCATCTCCAAAGCCTCCGCAGCCCAGCGCGCCGGCCGCGCCGGTCGCACACAGGCGGGCAAATGCTTCCGGCTGTACACGGAACCCTCCTTCCGCGAGCTGCCCGAGGCCAGCGTCCCCGAGATCCAGCGCGTGAACCTGGCTCCCGTGGTGCTTCAGCTCAAAGCGCTCGGCATCGACAACGTTGCGCGGTTTGACTTTTTGAGTCCCCCGCCGGCTGTGCAGATGGCGACTAGCCTAGAGCTTCTCCACGCGCTGGGTGCGCTGGACGACTACGCCAAGCTGACCCGGCCTCTCGGCCTGCGCATGGCTGAGCTGGCACTGGACCCCATGACTGCGCGTGCGCTGCTGGCGGCCCCTGATTTTGGCTGCCTCAGTGAAATGCTGACCATTGCAGCCATGGCCAGCCTGGGCGGCAACGTCTGGGTTGTGTTTGACAATGAGCGGCGGGAGATGGAAGAGGTGCGGCGTCTGTTTGCAGCCGACGAGGGAGACCATCTGACTCTGCTCAACGTGTACACGGCGTTTGTCACGGTCGGCAGGCGGGACGCTAAATTCTGCCACTCGCATCGGCTCAACTTCAAGTCCCTGGCGAAGGCGGTCAGTGTGCGTGCGCAGCTCAAGCGCATGCTAGAGCAGTTTGGGATCAGCGTCAACGAGGCTGGCTACTTGTCGGCTTCCATAGCCTCAAGCAGTGCGTCGGGCGGCGGTGGAGGCAAGGCCAATCCCTTGCCGTCGCGTCCTTCGGCTGCCGAGGCCGCAGCCAAGAGCGAAAAGATCAGACGATGCCTCACGACGGGCTTCTTTGCTAATGCAGCCAAGATGCAGCCGGATGGCAGTTTCCACAGCGTGGCCGGGTCGGTCTTTTACGCACACCCAAACTCGCTCATGTTTGGCCGCAAAGCTGAGTGGGTCGTGTTCCACGAGGTTCTCGAGACGTCTAATAAAACGTACATCAGGGATATCACCAAGGTCGAGATGGACTGGCTGATTCAGGCGGCACCAGAGTTTTACCAGGTCAAATCAGTCACCTGAGGTCTGGCCCGTTGATAACTCAGGGGGTGCAGACGGCATATGGAGAAATATAAGGGACTTGGGTGAAAAGATGTTAGTTTTCTGAACGTATAAAAAGACAAAGCGGACTTGCGGATAGCCCGGAAATTCAATGCTAGTCCAGGAAGCAAAAAAAGGCGTCTCGCAGGTTGTCAAAGTACAAGCAGACAACTTTGTGACGTTCATGCTCGGCAGCCAAGCCGAGCTGTGCTTGTATAAAGTGCTTACTCTAACCCCGAGTCCGTATAACCCTAAGGGATATATCTAGGGGCTATTGATTTCGTAATTTCTGTAAAGAGCAACTGCCAACTCTGGCGCTGCATATCCACATGCAAAGCTTACAGGGTTGGTCCAAAAGGGGCCTAGCGCCAGGAACAAGCAACTGTCTCAAACAGCTATATTTGGATGCACTGTAGAGGGCAAGAGCCAGAACCTTACTGCCCCATTGCACGCCGTTCTTTTTATAAGCCAGTGTTT
The DNA here is from genome assembly GCA_038407185.1 of Chalaropsis ovoidea. Taxonomy (NCBI): domain Eukaryota; kingdom Fungi; phylum Ascomycota; class Sordariomycetes; order Microascales; family Ceratocystidaceae; genus Chalaropsis; species Chalaropsis ovoidea. The sequence goes on from JAXHKQ010000035.1 coordinate 21,347, forward strand.
TATGTGCACATTTTATGTACTCGTTATTCTCGCATGTTTATGTGTGGTTTATTCTTATTTTACATTCAACCTTTTTTTTCCTGAATATTCTCGTCTGCATTGTTCTGTGAAAAATACGACCTCGCCCGGCTGCGCGTTCTGTGATTTACGCGTCACGACGCTGAGTACAGGCTCACTTTATATTTGTACCACAGATGCGATCTTGTGCACAGGAACACACAAGTATAGCGCAAACACAGATCCAGCCACAGCGACACCATGGTGAGGTCGATGTTTCATTTACCACTAAGAACCGAACAACCCCCTGGTCGTCGCTTCGTTGCTTCATTTCGGTAGAGCAGCAGAACAAGGGTCCATGGGGCTCCTTTCACCAGTGCTAAAGCCCTTACTCAGGCTAGGCCTTTGTAGGGCCCAAAGTGCCCCCCCCTTTCTCTGCGTCTCTGGGACAGGCTGTTCTACCTTGATTTGGCCTTTGTTCATCATCTGCATCACTGTGTCTCTGGCCCTCCTGGACCGCACTGCCACTCCATCCCTATACTGCCAGGGGACAATGGACGACGTACAGGTGGGAGAGAATGCCTCGATAAGCCATCGCTGTTATAGGCCAGAAGAGGCTTCTGGGCAGGGGCGTCACAGGGCAGCTGGCGCTGGCGCAGAGCCAGAGGCCCCCCTATGGCTATCTGAAGGTTAAGCTCGAAAATTGAGGGAGGATTCTTAATTTCGCTCATTGGGCTGGAGGGAATGGGAAGGGGAGCCGCTAACAAGACAAAGACAATATAAATAAAAGCGCGCACCACCCACGATCAGCCAGTGGGTGCATAGAGCAGTGTCGGCGGATGATTGAGAGGATCAAAGCTAGTGGGAGAAGAGAGAGAAGACAAGACAAGACAGGGGGAGGTCGAGTAACTTCGTAAGGGTTGCAGCCAGAGTGAGCGCAAGCAATAATGCTCCGAGAAGAATAGCGCACAATGCAATGCACACGGCGAAGGCTCCGGTCAGCCTCTATGAAACAGGTTACTGAGAGAAAAGTGGAGGGTTGTATCAGAAGACGTCGAGGAGAATAGCCTGTTCCAGTAAAGAGACGAGGACCAGGCCTGAGATGCAGCAATAATGGAGCAGCAGCAGGTTTGAAGCTAGGGAATGGCTTCTCAATATAGGTTCTAATAGAAAGAATAGAGTGGGTTGTTTTCTGCAGTCTGCACCAGGAGGCACGGAGTCGTCCCAGACGGACGAAACGCAGCCGGGCCAGCAGAGGCCGTTGGCGCTGGCGGCTTCTAGTGCATGGCACTATATTCTAGCTCAGGTACGTACAGTACAGCCCAGCCTGCGTCAAGACTAGCCACATGGTCTCTCGAAAGGGTCTTCTCGAAGGGGTCCATAGTACTGGCTGTAGTGCTGCTGTGGCGCTTTTGCTTCGCCCTCTGGATAGGCCTGGCAAGACGGGACGACACTTGTGGATGCGGGTGCGTGCATAGAAGCTCGGTGCTGGAAGCATGTCAGTAAGTAAGTACACACACACACACACAGGAAAACAAATAAGCAAAAGCACAGTAAAGCCGAGGAGAGAGAGCACAAGTCCAGTCAGTACAGTTGCATTTGTGTACCTGCAGTAGCGCCCAGGCAGTCCACCCCGGCTTTTCCGTGCCCACAAATGTATCTTCTCCGCAAAATTTGGCCTGGAAGTGACATCTGATGGCCATAGCGAGAGAGCCCTTGCCCGTAGTGTTATGCTACTATCTTGGACGCACTGCGTGAGGAAGGTAGCGGTCGCAAGTACCAACGGTTGGGTGGATGGCTCTTGCCTTTTGTGCTGGCCTGTACGTTGATAGAAATTGCACCTGTTTGTAGCTGCTTTATCTGTACCTGTCTGTACCTGTCTGTACTTGTCGTACCTGTCGTACCTGTCTGTACCTGCCTGACCTGAACTGCACCTCCCCTTCTTTTGGCTGGGGCTCCTCGCTTGGCCAGGTCCTGCCTGCTGGGCTCTTTCCTCCTGTCGGGCTAAAGTCAATGGGAAGAAGCTGCTGCCTCACGCTGATTTGCCAGTGCCAAACCTGCCGTGCTCCTCTTCTACAGCAGTTACTCTTTGTTGTCGGGTGTGTTTGTGTGTGGTTGCATGTGCGCCCCTTCCATGGATGTTATCGCCAATCCTTCCTCCTTCCTTTTTCTTGGCTGCCAATCCCTCCCTTCTCTTTCTCTCTTCTGTTCTTTTTCTTTCCTTTTCCTTTTCTCTCCTTAACAAAAATCGTTCACCGTCTTCACCGTCGTCCGTCTTTTTTCTTCCTTCTTTTTGTCTGTTAGCATCACCGCACAGCATCACAATAGCCTCATCTTCAGGCGTGTCACTCCTTTTCTCTCTGTTGTGTGTGCGGTCTTGCCTTTGTTTCTCGCTTTCACTGTCGCTCTCGCTCTTTTGGTCCAGTCATTCCTTTGTCAACTCGCCTGCTTAGCCTCTAGTTGCTGTGCATTCTTCCAAAGAGCCTCGACTCGACTTGCTCTCGCGATACTCACCGCATCGTCACGGCCTGCTCTTCGCCTCACCTGCAAGAATTTAGAATTCTTCCTTTTGGCGACTCTATCTGCTTCTTCATTCCCGCCAAGATCAACTGCTATTTTGCTTGCCTTAATTTCCAACCCATCGAGACGTCGACCGTCTGAACCAGTCTAAATACACGCAGCATCCAGTGACATCTTCCCGCATCTACATCGACATTTGCCTTTTAAAAGCGACTTTTGCATCGTTCACGACTCTCATTTTTTACAGCCCACAAGATAATGTTAACTGTGTCTTAAAAACGCCCTCTCGATTTCTCGCATTCACTCGCTCCCAGTCAACGACTGCAATACTCATACACGCCCCTATACGCCACTACACATGGTTCACCCGGCTTTTGGAGGCGAGGCCTACCGTCTCGGCCCCCGTATTCCGCTCTTCGACGAAGATGGCCTTCCCATCGCCAGCCATATTATGTTCGAGCCCACTTCCAAGATCAACATTAGAGCCGACAGCAACTCCGAGTCTATCTGTGAAAAGGACAGCGGCTCGAGCTACTGCGAAAAGCCCTATCAAACCAAGAACCTCAGACTGCCCATCACTCTGGGTATAGCGTAAGTTTCCCTCCACACTTGGATCATGACATACAAAAACAAACCCCCTTCTAACACGCCACCAGCGTCCCTCTTGTATGTGCTGCGATTGCCTGTGTCTGGTTCTGGAATAAGACCAGACTCCGTGAACGGCGTGAGGATCAGGCCGAGGCTGCCATGGACTTTGACTACGGCATGGAAAATGGGGTCAAGAACCCCAAGAGCAACGCAGCTCCTGGTGACGGAGCTCCCGCTGAAAAGGGCGGTCTGCACCGCGGCCAGATGTCCATGGATATGAATCTCACTTCCCCCTACCTGCTACCGCCCAAGATCCACGAATCTCGGGAGTCTCTGAACTCTCTCGCCCGTACTATTGATACCGAGGCCGACCCCTATCGCCCCATAACCCAGTACGCCAACAGCGATGTTGGTTCTCTTCGCTCATACCGCCGCGACCCTGGTGAAGCCGCCTCTGTCTATGCCCCGTCTACTCGCAACAACCGCATGAGTACCATGCCTGCTACTCCGTCCGCCGCCGTTACCAAGGATCCCTTTGATATTCCCCCCACGCCTCGTTCGGCTAATTTCCACCGCCCCTCGTCCCAAAATACCACTGGCACGTCTCCCGAAAACCCCTTTGCTTCGCCCCACGATGACAACAACGACCAAAAGAACGGTTCTTCTGCCCCCTACCCTGATAACAATGGTGGTCTTGACTTTGGCCTGACCAAGAGCATCCAAGAGCCTCCTGCTGCCATGGTGCATGGAGACCAGTCCAACAATGCTTCTTGGGAACTTCCCGCTGTGAACAATGCCTCCAGCTTCGACATGCCCGACCACCCCCACCATCTCGCCGCTGAACTTTCCAACCAGCCCATGTCTGCTGATGGTAACAACATGCCCGAATCTCAGCTTTCCATTACCATCCCTCAGGCCTCTATTGGAACCATTGAACATGATATGCCCCAGGTTGTTGCCCCCTACCCCGAGGATGATAACACTGCGCAGCCCCAGTATCCCGAGGATGCATATGATGACGAGCCCCGTGGTCGCATTGTACGCCGTTCCCTCGACATTGGTCCTGGCGTTGCAGATGGCGGTCTTCTGTCTGCCCCGGCCAATGAGAACAAGAGACTTTCTGTTGGTTTCCGCCCTCTTCCCCCGGATGACATCATGGATAACGAAGATCCCGAGTACCGCGCCAACCGTATCCGTTCATTCTACAAGGAGTACTTTGAGGACTACACCAGAGGCGGCGATGCCCCTGACGTCCCCTCTGTCCCTCGCCAGTACCAGAACGGCGGTGGAAACTACTATGAAGACTATGACCCGTCGTATCTTGGAGACACCTACCTGGACACCAACAACAAGGCCTTTGTCATGCCCTATGCCCAACCTGTTACTCGCCGCGCCATGACGCCTCCGCCGACTCGTGGCCCCCAAATTCGCGGCCCTCCTCGCTTCCGTGCCGATTCTGCCCTTGGACCTCGCTCTGGCTCGTCGGCTTCTCAGATGAGACCCGGGTCTTCTGCTTCCGCCCTACCCAGAAAGAGAGCTCCTCCTCCTTCTGCTCTGTCTACCCTGCCCAACCCTGCTAAGCTTGGAAGTGACACTCTTACCCTGCTTAGCGCCACGGACTTTGCTCCTCCCTCGAGTATGGCTGACCGGGTTGCCGGAAGATCACAGAGCCCGACTCTGGAGAAGGTTCAATATGCTCCCAAGATTCCCATCTCGACGCCCATTATTGGCGCCTTTGATGAGCTATCGTCAATGCCCAGCCCGCACATGCTCAAGAACTCAACGACTCTGAGCAACCTGGACTTTGCGCCGCCACGGAGATTCAAGGACCAGGAGGACATGAGCGATGCTGGCAGTATCCGCAGTAACCGCAGCGGCCTTTCTGCTATACAGACTCAGGCCATCCGCTCGGGCGCTGGGCGAGTCAGCAAGCTTCCTGAAGACATGGTGTTTACGCCGACGGACATGACATCGGCTCTCAAGCCTTCATGGGGCATGCGGCCATAGAGGGTGCGGAAACGCACGCAAACCTGAACAAAGTAGATATTTTTTGGTTGTTTCTTCTCTGATGCATATTCCCCCTTTTGTTTTTGGTTGTTTTCGCTTCCAGTGTGCTGTCTACAGGACAGGGCTGGTTGCTTGTCTTTCTTTGGTTCCCCCCTCGCTCACGCAATGACGAGTCGAAGATGACGAGAGTCCCAGGCGTCTCCGTCCATTCAAGTCATTTTCTCCTCGAGCCGTCTTGCATCTCCTTTGCCCTCTTCTACCGGCCCACCCCCTTCTTATTGCCCTGTTCAGTCTGGGGGGCATTTACGTCTTACGCATGTTTTCGTCTGATATCAGAGTCCTGCCGCGACTAAAATGCCTTTGTCTGTCGTGGTGGGCAGCTTGTCTCCAAGGGGACTCTTTTTAGTCTTTTTTTTACTTCTTTTTCACTGTACTGCAGTCTTGTTGGGAGCACGGCGCATGAGTTGTTTTTTTGTTTATTTTCAAGTCACTTATTATTTCAGCTATGGGCGGTTAAGCAAACTCCAGCTCGGAGATGTGTGTCCTATATTTTTCTATATATCTTAGTTTCTCTTCTACCTTTTTGGGGTGTTTCCAATATTTTACTTGGTCGTCAAGCTTCTGATTGTTGTGTCGTAGACTCTTGTTACTGTGTCGAAATGGAAAAAGAACAGGGGGAAAAAGGACAAAAAAAAGAACTCCCCGCGGGACTCGAACCCGCAACCTTCAGATTAGAAGTCTGACGCCCTACCATTGGGCTAGGGGAGCTGTTTGATGAAGCTCGATGGAATGGGCGGTTGTAGATAGCCTACAACAAGGAGAGGAAAGGAGACGGAGATGTTCGCCATAACTATTGGAGCATCATATACGCACAGTCTCGAGGTCCGTCTTGCAAGCAAGAACGTCTTGCCGTGTGACTCGATAGTGAGTGCCTTGCCCGGTTTCATGGCGTCTGCTGCCATCTCGCGGTAAAATTGCTGTGCGGCTTGTTCATCTGAACGGCCAGGTATCTATGTAACAGTCCAGGCAAGCCATTGGTGCTCTCGGGCACATCTCCTGTGGGTATCTAATAGATCATCTTGGGACACAAGCCACGTTTGTGTAACCACGAAGCATTCGCGGGTCAAGTGGCAAGTGTCACGTCACGTCACGTCACGGGCTCGGCTAGCTTTGTGGCTGTAGTGCGACGAAGGCGAAGACGAAGACAAAGCCACTCTCCTGTCTCAGGGTTGCGGTGCTGTATATCTTTAGGCCTTTGGCAAGTCCAGCTGCAGGAGCCGTAGACGTCCCTTCATAACCTCCAAGTACAGCGGCCGACAGCCAGCAAAGACGGCAACGTCTAGTTTCTAAGGCACTGTGGCCGAGTGGTTAAGGCGCTGCCCTGCTATTCTCCTTCCTTACGCATACTATGTTAAGGAAGTATCGGATTATCAGCTTAGGCAGTTCGTTCGCGAGCGCGTGTTCGAATCACGTCGGTGTCGGAATTTCTTTTTTTTGGGTGGGTTTTGTTTGCTGCGAGGGGAGGGCATCGTGGGGGTGGGTGGATGTTGGTTGGTGTTTATCACACTTGCCTCTGGCTATGACAGTGTCCTTTTTTTCTTTTTTTCTGTTTCTTCAATATTACTCTGAGTCTTGTTTCACCTGTCCCTCGATGCATGAGATGATCTAGCAAGACGCAATGCAGCCATTGGGAATCCGCGCATGTGTGTGTGTGTGTGTGTGTGGTTATTCTTGGCCTGGTGCCGCCTCGCATCAAGCGAGGGACGCTCTGGACAACGGCCCATGTTCAGGAGTTGGTTGATCCTCGGACTTTGTTGCAGCCGGGTCTGACAGGAGAGGCAGCCGGCGCCAGATTTCAGACGATCTGGGTCTGGGTCTGGGTCTGGGCCTGAAGCTGGAGCTGGAGCTGGAGCTACCGCAGTTGACTAGTTGAGCTTCATCGACGCTGTTATGCCCAGCACGGTATATCGGACCCCATCTGCTGGATGCGCGTAAGACGGCAGATGGCCCTCAGCTATGATATTGGATATTGGTGGTTCGGTTCTCGTATCGTGCATTGCAGGACATGTTGTCACAGACCACCAATGTGATGTCTATATATACACATGTATGATGTAAGCAGACTCAGACTCGAGGCCCTCAGGCAAATATATCAGCATATGTTATCCTGAGTATTACGTGGCTGTTCCCCTTCAGCCCTTCCCCTTCAGCTGAGTCTGTGATATCCCAAGGCGTTTCTAGAGTCTTGATCAAACTAGCAAAGGGCCCCCCCACTGCCAAACACTTACGGCCTTGGCCATGCCATGCAATGCATGGCATAACATGCAACTGGCACCAGCACCAGCACCAGCACCAGATTGGCCAGGGCCAGGGCCAGGGCCAGTGGGCGCCCTCGGCGTGTGTTGTTTGTTGTTCTCCCTTCAGACGCTGTTTCTGGTAAACAAACATTATCCTTGTCTTCCCTGCAGACAATGCATTCGCCCTCTTCCCATGTGAGCCGGGGGGTCGGAGAAGAGGGAGAGGGAGGGGGCAGAGCAGAACAGAGCAGAGAAGAGAGAAAACCAGACCAGACCAGAGACATGCACCAGAACAAGCCAAGGCACGTTCCAGGGCCACCTGGACCGATTTCCGCCCCCTTCATGTTGGCCTTGGCCCCTCGCTGTCCTCATGTATTATGATGGGCTTGAAAACAGAAAGAAAAAGTAGGAAAAAAGGCAAGACAAGACATCAAGGAGGTGGTGGCGGCGAGGGGCTTTCGGACTGGGTGCTAAATTTGCATGTTGTGTAGAGAGAAGAGCAGACGAAAAGCGGCTTAGGGTTTATATGTACTATTTACACACAATGTACAATGTACAATGTACAATGTCCCTTGCTTGGCTTGAACTTGCTTTGTTTGCATCTGCATACGACAAGTACAGCAGACAATGTCGTTCGTTTGGCGTGGTTGCCAGGAGCAGCAGAGAAAGAGCAGGGAAACGACAGGGAAAGAGCAAGCAAAAGCAGGGAAAGGGCGGCGGAAAAAAAAAAAGCAGAGAAAGAACGACTAAGAAGCAAGGAAAGAACATGCAAAAACAAGGAAAGAGAAAACAGACAAAACAGTCCACTTGCCTGACAATCACCCGAACATGCTCGTCGTCTAGCCAGCCAAAAGGAAGGAATCCCCTGTCAGGGTGGGATTTGGCTGTTTGGTTATTGCATACAGTAGGGTCTGGACTGAACGACGTGCATGTTCATTCCCTCCTTTATCGCATGTAACATAATTTGGCACAGGGTGACAAAAACCAATTTTGTTCACATTTTCCTTCATTAATTCTCATAGCCAGGGCGCAACGGCCGGCCCAGAGCACACACAGACCAAGAGTGGTGGTTGCTTGTTGGCTATAGTAGTCTTTTGCCTATCAGGCTCGGGTCGGGGTTGTGGGGGTTTTTTTTGTTGACTTTTGGGGTGTTGAATAGAGAGAGAGACTGGAATCAATCAACTCGGGTGCCCATCAACTCATGCATGTGTACTTGGATGTGTATAGTTCAAGACAAGAAAAGACAAGACAAGACAGGAGCCAGCAGGCAGCCTTGGCTGTGCTGTGTGTGCCTTGCTTAGTGGTGGCAAATGCCCTGAAGATCCCTCAAGATCACTAAAGATCACTAATAGACAGCCACAGCGACAAACACTTCCGTGATTCTCACGTCCTTTGAGCATGTTTTTGACGCGCGCCGTTGCTGCGATTCCATTGAATTCTTTGCTGCGTTTGTTCTTTCCTTCTGGGTAATTAGACCAGCGCAGCATTCCTTCCTTCTGTCTCTGTTTGACCTGTGGCCGTTTGCTTTGGCGCTCTTGCCCTGTGTTCTGGTGGTCTGTAGAGGTTGAGCGGCCCCCATTTTCAGGCGTTGAGCATTTTTTCCTTGTTCTTTTTGTCTTCTTTTTTATTTTATATTTTATTTTATTTTATATTTTATTTTCTTACTCTTCTATTTTCTTTTCTTTATTTTTTCTTTTATTTTTCTTTATTTTTCTTCTTTTTTCTTCTATTTTTCTGACCGTTGGCGTCTAACTAAACGCACGAGAAATGAATCTATCATGCTAAGCGGCCATTTGCTCATTCTTGGATTTATTGTTGGATTTATTCGCGTCTTTATTATTCTCTTCTACTACACAACGTCATTGAGCGCAAAGAAGCGCTTCTCTTCTTGTCCAGGTCAGTCTCGCGCTCTTGTTTTGTGTCGTCATTAATGCGCTGCATTTTGCATGCAAACAGGCCTCACCGTTGTCCATTCCTTTCGTTTGTGTTTCTTGTTTCGTCGTTCGACAGGCCTAGGCTGCTGCTGCTGTTGTGTTGGTTGCTCTGGCCGTGCTTTTGCTTTGCTGTGCTCGTACCCGAGGCCTTTTTGTTTTGTGGATCAATCTCTCTGCCACTCACACCACCACTCAGACTCTCTCCATCTCTCTCCGTTCCTGGTCCTGTCCGCCGTGCCCGCGCTGACTCTCCTCTTCACTCGGCTTCCAGCTCGACCACGCCAAACCAAAAGAAAACAAAGACATCCATTCCCACGGCCGTCGCTTGGTCTTTGCCTTTGTCTCCAACAGCCCGCCGTTCACGTCCAGTCAGCCAACTGCAGCTGCAGCACCACCCACGAAGCTGGGCAAAACAAACACTGCCGCTATAGACAAGGGGGGCTAAAATACGAGAAAGCCCGTTATCGTTATACTCTCGCTTTTCCTCTTCTTCGTCTTTCGTCTTTGACAGGAAGCATTCCACGCTAAGCATCCAGCAGCTGGAGCGAAGGACGACTTACGCTTCGTGTTTCTTCGATCGCGCCTAATTAATTCCTTTTTATTTCTCTTTTTTTTCTATTCCTTTTTCTCTCTTCTTCTCCCTCGCCTTTGCCCCGTGCGTTGTCTGCATCTGTTATCCATCAAAAGCGTCGTGCGTCCCGCCGAAGCCAGAGTCAAGAACGACGCTGCTCTTCTTTTCTCTTGACTGGTCAGCTCTTCGATATCTGAAAGGTATGTACATTATCCTCACTGCAGCCAGTCCGTTGCGGCCCCTTTTACACTTGTGAACCCCCCCTCGCCCTCTTCCTCGCTCTCTTCCTCGCCGTTGTACCATCGTCTATTGCTGCTTTCTTTGCCCCATACCCGCTGTCTGCCAACGCGAAACTTCTCCTCCTGCCCCCCGCCTCACTTTTCGCCATCATCTCTTGTGTTGTGCGTCCGCTAATCTCATCATTTTTCTCTCCTTTCAGCTTAATTTTCTTCACGATGTCGGCTCCTACTGCGAGTACGATCTTGGCTCCAACCAGCGACGCTGTCACTCCTTCTGATGTCGCCGAAACTCCCGCAGCATCTTTGACTGACTCAATCCCCCCCTCATCTCCAGACGTGCCGACAACCGCGGCAACAGACCCCAATGCTTCTTCGTCTTCTCCTGCCGCCGAGACTACATCGGCTGCCCAACCCCCAGCTACCGAAACCACACCCGTCGAAACCCCAGTGTCCACTCCAGATGCTACTACCGCTTCTCCCACATCAGTCGCTCCCGAGACTACGTCAACACCCGTAGAGCCCACAACACAAAGCGTCCCGGAAACCTCACCACCCGTAACCACATCTCCAGTAGCGACAACATCATCACCACAGGCAGACCCCACCTCCGAACTGTCCTCAACCATCGCCACTACTCCCGTCACTATTTCCACCTCGCCTACCGAAATAGCCACATCATCCCCAGGCCAAACAACCGCTAGCTCTGTTTCTACCAGCACCTTTGTCACCACCATCACATCCACCGACAACAGCAACGACTCAGCCACCAACACCCAAGCCTCTACTGCCGCATCCTCTACCGCGACTGATGCCGCCAGCAGCGGAAGTGGTGGCGGAGGCGGTCTCAGCGATGGATCCCGGATTGCTATTGCTGTCGTCGTGCCCGTCGTTGCCATCGCTGGTCTTGTGGCCGGTGGTCTCTGGTGGTGGAAACGTCGCAAGGCTCAGCAGGTTGCCGAAGAGGAGCGTCGCAAGGAAGCCGAGGACTACTCGTACAACCCCAACGGCGATCCTACGATTCCTGGTGCCGTGGCTGCTGCCGATGGCTCATATGAGATGCGTCAGGACTCAAACACTGGCTACCGAGGCTGGGGCAACACCACCATCGGATCTACTGGTAGAAAGGCTTCGACAACCATATCGGGCCCTGTCGCTGTAGCCTATTCCGACGATACTAGCCCGTCACATGGTGCTCCTGATGCTCGCTCTGGTGATCGTCTGATTGAATCACAGGCCGATTCCTACTCCCCCGAAGGCGAAATCCTGGGAGCCATGGGAACCGGTAGCCAAGGTCAAGGCGGTGATGTGCATCGTGGCCTGTCTAATGCCTCGTCATCCTACAGTGCCGCAGGAAGATCTGACGGGTCTGGCGATGGAAACATTGGTGTTGCTTACAGTGGTGTCGTCAACAACCAGTTCTATGACCAGTACGGAGCAGCAAACCCCTATGATGTGCAATATCAGGAAGGGTACGGCGCAAGTGGTCAAACCGGTGCTGCTGGTGGCGCCGCCGGCATTCAGCCTGGGGAACTACCCGGACAGCCCGTTATTCGGGACAACCCGGCGCGCCGCAATACACGCATCGAGAGCCCGTCGCACTTCCCACAGCAAAGCGCTGGCATTGCGCAGAACTTTTAAGCTCTGCCTGTTGAATAACCGCACTTGCCACTCGACCTTTTTCTTTCACCCTATCCTTTGCCATATACTGTTGACACGACGACCCACGGATCTATCTTTTCTTTTACCATTACCCCTTTTTCTTTTTTACTCGATATCTGATGTCTGTCTCGAACACGCTGCTCTTGCCCGCCGCAATTACCAGCCAGGGAGAGTTTTGATTTTCTTGCATCTACGTCCAGTTAACCGATGTACTCACTCGTATGAGACATTACCGCGCTGGCTTGGTTCCTTTGCAGCTGACACGAAGGCCAAGTGGCGAGCCGACTGCGTTCGTGGATGGTCTTGACGTCATCACGCTTCGGCTCTTTGACAGGCTGTCCAGTCTATTTTCTTCTCTTTTGTCTCTTCTGAAAACCACCATTGGTGGCCTCTTGTTTCTTCCTTTCTTCTTTTCTTTTCGGCTGAACTGGCAGGTCTTGTGATGCCAAAATAGTCCATCGCCGAACTTGACCACGACACAGCCTTTCTTTTTGTCCTGTCATGTCCCCCCAGGGCCGTTGACCCGTCCCCTCTTTCGTCCCCTCTTTACATTTCATTTTTGAATCACCCTTCACAATCTATCGTTTCTTTTCGCTTCATATATATCCCCTTTTATACTCTTGGTTTCGGCTATTTCTTTTTTCCTCTTTCCTTGGTCTTCCCTTCTTCTTCCTCCCTTCTTGATTTAATTTGGCTCTCATAAAATAGGAGTACTGAAGCCGTTTCGTTGTCGCGCTACTGTCGTCGTTATATGCTATTTTTTACTGCCGCCAAGGTAGCAGTGTAACCAATCACACAAGCCTTCATACATGACTAGTGTTTGATGTCACTGATAGACTGCTGGATATCTTTTCATATATACACAGTATCTTACCATGCTTTCGACCCTCGTCTTTAGTGATGAGTCAGTGAATGTATTATGCTACGTGAATGTCTTGCATGCTTTGACTGAAGCGGCATTATTGACCTTACCGCATTCAGCATTCGGGCGTGTCGTCCAGCCCAGACATGCCCTCGCTTAGATGTCTTTTGGACCACCAAAACTTGCACGCCGCAATTTCATGCTCCGTCATGTTCCGGACATGCCATGGGATGCCTTGATACCCTCCGGTCTCATACACAAGCTCATCGTTCCCTTTGCCAAACACCATGATCTTGCCCCTGCCCGGCGACCCATCCGGCTCTCTGCCATCGCCAAGCGGCGAGACAAACAGTGGCCAGTGTTCCATTCCCGTGCCCGTATCACCCAAGCCCGCCACGAAGTCAACCAGCTGCCCATGCATCCGATTGGCTACGGCCTGCAGCCCCGGCAGGCCCGCCAGCTGCTCCATGTCATGCGTCATGCCCGGCTCGCTGTCGGCATGGCACGCCATGGCATACGGCTGGCTCAGCGGCGCCCACTCGAACACGCGCGCGGCCGCCCCGCGCGGCCCGCCCGCCATGTGCGCGCTGTGCAGCACCGGCGTGATGTAGGCCCAGTGCGCGTACGCGGCCTCCAGGCGGCGCCACTGCAGACCGCGGCCGCGCGCGCCGTCGTAGCCGTCGCTGTCGCTGTCGTCGTCACTAGCCGGCTCGACGGGCGCGGGGTACAGCCGCTCGAGCTCGTCGAGGGCCGCGCGCGTCATGCCGCCGGGCAGCAGGCGCGCGAAGAAGGCGCGGAACTCGGCGCTGCTGTTGACTCCCGTCGGGACAAACAGGCCGCCCTCGTTGGTGCAGAAGCCGGTCAGCAGCGGTACGTGGTCGGCGCGGCGGGTTTCCCAGAGCTGCGACGGCGGCGCGTCGATGGTTGCTTCCCCCACGGACCCGCCGGCCTGCAGGCCGCAGCCGTCGACAACCGGCTGGAACGGCCAGCGCACGCTCGCCGACTCGCTGTCCCATACCTTGCCTGACGCCTCGCAGATGCGCTTCAGCGGCAGCGCGCGCAGCCGGTCGAGCAGCTGTGTCGGCGCCAGCCCGGCGCCGTCCACCCCGGCTGCGGCCAGGAACGCATCGAGCTGCCCGGTCACGCGCGGGTGCCGGGCGTCCATCACGCAGCGCGCCGTGGGCGCGCCGCTCTCGAGGATGGCGCGGCGGAACGGGCGCGGCGCGCCCGGCTCGTAGCCCAGCAGGAGGTGGCCGACCTAGGGGCGGTGGCGGTTAGCACGGGTAGGTCGGGTGTGGCTCGTTGCTGGAGCAGCAGCAGCAGCAGTGGCGGCGAGGCGATGCTCGGGAACGGGAAATGGGGACTCACCATGTGTGCGCCGGCGCTCAGGCCCATCAGCGTCACGTTGTCGGCGTCGCCGCCAAACGCGCCGATGTACTTCTGCACCCAGTCCAGGGCCAGGCGCGCGTCCCAGACGCCCGCGTTCAGCGTAGCGGTGGCCTCTCCCTGCTCCCCCGGGGCCGCCACCCCCTGCACCTGCTCGCCGCCCAGGAAGCCCAGGATCCCTAGCCGGTAGTTGACAGCGACGAAGAGCAGCGGCGCGCGCGCCCACGCCACGAACGCGCGCGAGTTGCGCACCAGCCCGCTGCCGAAGTTGTACGAGCCGCCGTGGAAGAAGACCACGACGGGCAGGTTGCGGCGGCGCGGGTGCTGGTGCTCTATGGCGCCGCCATATCCCCCGTCCCCGCCCTCCACCGCGTCGCTGCCGCCAACGCTCCGCCACACCTGCACATTCAAGCAGTCCTCGCGCTCGTCCTCATTGAACCCGCCGCCGGTCGACGGCGCCACGCTCCCGGGGGCTTTGGCGTCTCGCAGCTCGCCGGCCGCCAGCGGCGGCGCCATGCGCGCGCGCCGGAACCGCTGCTCTCCGCCTGTCGCGGTGCCGTACGGGATGCCATGGAACACGTCGACGGGTCGTGGGTAGTACATGTAGTCGGCGGGCAGGCGGGCGCCGACGTACTGGCCGTCGCCGATGGTAACTATGGGGTCGTTCTGTGGTGGCATGATGGCTGCGGAAGTTGCCGGTTGGTTCGTGGCTGATTGAAGATGTATTTTGTTGTGTGAGTCGGGTAGTTCCGTTAGTGCGTAATATGCGGGGGTACTTGATTTAGTAAGAAAATGGACCGAGAAAAAATGGCCCGAGGGGGGCCTTTATTTTGTATGAAATGGCCCGGGGAGGCTATGTGGGGCACACCCCGGCTTCCGACTCTTTCGGTTCTTCCGAGTTTACGGCTTGTTTACGGAAGAGTTTTCGTCTCGGCGGCTTGTGCCGGGGTCTTACGGGCTGTGAGACCGGTGAAACATTAAAGAAATTGTTCATCTTGTATCTGTCTGCGAAAAATAATTAACCCTAAATATATGGTACGATTTTCAAGTTTTGATAGAGTAACTTCCCGGCCACATTATCTCTCGGCCCCGGACGTCACGGGTAGTTGCTGAAGTGAGGCAAATTCAAATATTCAACGAGAACTTGGAAAAACTTCTAAAACTACTGGGCGAACCACCTCCAGCGAAAAAAAACAACTCAAAGATACAGTGACACAAACAAACCAAACAAACCCTCGCTTGAAGAAAGAAAGAAGACCAAGAAATATGCGGGAAAAACACCATGAAAATGCGTTTGAGTCGGCCCCGATTTGCCAGCCTTGGCTAAAACTCCTCCGGCAAAAAAGAAACCGCAATATGAAATGTAAACCAGAATCAATAAAATATACCCAGCAGAAACGACAAAGTAGAGTCAGAGAAACTACTGTAGAACTCACACCTCAAGATGTGGCGGCATACGCGGCAGCCATAGCCTTTGATGCACCACCGGAGGCTTGCTTCCGGCGCTGCTTCTCAGCCCATTCCCGACTGGCTTGGCGGGATCGTTCAGCTGCTTCTTCGCGTGCCGCTTTGGCAGCAAGTTCCCGCTTCTTGCGTTCCTGCTCCTTGTTGCGCATGGGAAGACTGTCTTGTGCAACAATTTGCTTTCCGCGTTGTCGCTGTATGCTTACTTCCTCAGCCGAGATATTGCTAGCTTGGCCGACAGTGGATGTTGACGTAGCCCTGCTGAATTGCCCCGTAGAGGCCTTTTGCTCGAGGTTACGTCCCCGCACAGCATCGGAAGCTGGCGTTGATGATCTCGGTGTTGAGCGGCCCTGAGCCGTCAAAATCGATGCGCGCTTTGGAGTCTGGCGGCAATTCTCATCTCCTTCGGAAGCCTTGCTCTGCCGAATCCTGCTAGAAAGCGTCTCGCGAGGGTACTGGCCGCCGCCAAAGATGCTAGCTGGGATGGGACGGGCCTTGAACTCACGCGCCTTGCGTTCCTCTTCCCCTTGGCGCCGAAGTCTCTCCTCGTGTTCGAGTCTCTTGCGTCTTGAAATGGCTTCTCCAGGAAGCTCAAAGTTGGGAATTGTCAGCCGCTTGGTTGATTTGACTCTATGCAGAGACGGCGTTGAGACACGGGGAGGGGGCGTCTTTTGAATGGGCGACTGCAGTTCTTGCTCTTGCTTCGCTGCTAAACGGGCTTCTTTTTGCTCCTTTAGTCGACGACTAACAGCAACACCGGGAAGCTCAAACGTGGAAGTAGTGGTAGGCCTGGTGGATTTGACGAGGGGCTTGGGAGGCAGAAGACTATTCGGGCGAGCCACCATGCTACGTCGTTTTGCCGCCTTTTCTTCGGCATCGAGTGAAGGCGACTTTTCGGATTCCTTTTTGAGTGACAATGAGCTGCTTCTGCGCATGCTACTCTGCAGCTGAAACCCGACAGCCTTGGATCGTCCAAGGGTTTGGTGCTCCTGTCTCGCACCGATGGGGGATCGTTTGACCGCAGATTTTGAGCCCGAGACAGCCTGGGGCGACATTTCCACAGCATTATCTTGCGGAGTCATGACGTGGTTGAACTGAACACCGAGGGCTTCAATATCTTCGTCTAGTCGGTCCATAGCTTCAACCGAGTCTTCGATGCGTGATGGGGTTCTCGGCGGATTGCCCGTGGCGGGGCTTTGCAGAGCGGGGGATATAGCGGGTGGCGTGGTGCTCAAGACAAGCCGAGAGGGGGTCTGAACAAGAGGTTGGGACACTGATTGAATCTGGTCAAGCATCTTGTTGTCAAGGATGGAAGAAGGCACGGCCTCGGCGTACGAAGGTGGCTGATCTTCGTGCTCAATAGGGACGGGATATACTTGGGCGTAGGGGTAAGCAGTTGGGGCTTCCTTCATTCTTTGGAAGATGTCTGGATGTTTCTTCAGAATCTCGTGATGAGTCTCCAACCGGGTGGCTATGATGGAGATGATATTAGCAAAATTTGAGTCTTGTTTACCAGCACCAGCAACGGCTTGGATGCCGGCACCTGCGTCTGCGGATGGACGGCAATCTTTGCCAGCAATGTGACCAGACCCGGGTACCTGAGTCTCAGTCAACCCCTTCAACAAACTAATGCCATAAACCAGCGTAAACAGTTTGTCGTCGTTGGAGTGTTTCAAGACCACGGCATCGGCGTCGGAAATGCAATCAAGATGGCAGTTTTCGTCGTACACGGGCACAGCAAGTACCGCCTGAAACTGACCTGCAGTATGGCGTTCAAGTTGACCGTGGATATCCAAGGATGGCTCTGGTAAGTCGCCTTGGTTTCCAATGGATATAGGGCGGAGATGATGGTCTTTGGAGGGGAAGAGGGTAGAATCATGTTAGTCATTGTCATGTTTGCTGGTTGGGGAAAAGGTTGACTCACCAAGTCCTAATAGCAAGCTGGGAGAAGCTGGACGGGGGACTTCAAAGGACTCGACTGTAGCACAGGATATTGAGCCCGAAGACACTCGACTGCTTGCTGATGTGATGTATTTGCGGTGGTCAAGACGATGTGAAGGGGGCACAAAGCTGTCTGCGCTGAGATGAGATGTGGAGTGTGAGTTGCGAAGGGATTGATAGCTGGTGCCAATGTCTAGATTTTTGATGCCGTCTAAAATGTCTTCATCAAGTATGCCGTCAACACGTGGTTCGAAAGGACGATGATCCCCGTTGTCGTTATTTGCGCGACTGTCCCAGGAACAATAGCTAAGGGGACTTCCACAGCGGCTGGAGTCAGGAGAATAGGACGAACTGTCTTCGAATTCGACGAGAACTGAGAATCGAGCAGGGTCTCGGGGATTGGCAGTGAGAGAATCCATGGTAGAGAAAAGGAAACAGGACAGACTGGGCTGCCTGTGCTATTTGGGGGGTGTCGGCGGCGGAGCTCGACTAGGCGTTCGGGGGGGGGGGGCAGCTTTTTTTTCTCTCAGGAACACGGCCAAGACCCCTCCTTCAATGCTAAATCCAGGAAGTCCAATGCTGATTCCAGGGGCCCCTTATCCACAAGGCCGGCTTGAGGGGGTTAATTTCACAACACCACGTTTTAACAAGGCCTGGCCTAGTCAGTGGTGCAGTGCAAGTTTAGGGGATTTGTCCTGGCGAAACGGGGATGGTCTGAAGCAGGCCCAATCGGGATAAGCCAGCCAGTCTGTGACGAGTTGGAGCTGGACTTCAAACGCGGACCACGAAATGGACAGTGAGACAAAGAATGCAGGCTAATTGTGAGAGATTATGGAAGTGATGATGATGCCGAGTTGGCGCGAGTGGGCGGCAAGGCAGTAGAGAAACAATACCAGTAAAGAAAAAAATTGGAACCAAGTAAACAGAAACTAATGAGAAAAAAACACAAGTCGAAACAATAACAGATGGGCAGTTCGTGATACTCGTGAAGACTCCTAAGAGATGTTTGGGGACGAGAGAAAGAAGAACAAAAATGGAGAGAGAAGACAGAGGAGAGAAAGAAGAGGGGGGAACGTTGAGATACCCAAATCGAGAGAGAGACAACAAAGAAACAAAGGAAGCAGGGCAACAAGGTAAGAGCTCACGAAAGAAGAAGGACCAAGAGGGAAAAGGCAAACGGGCGAAGAGAGAGAGTGGAAGGCACGCACGTTGGTTGCTTGCGTTGGTTCTTCCCTCAACTTGCAACTGCTTGGTCTGTTTTGAGATGTGTGAAATTAAAGGGGAGGAGCGGCTTCTGAAGATGGAAAGAAGCTTGATATTGTGGGCAGCTGCCTTGCATTTCAGTTTCCTGAAGAGGGAAGCCCTGAACTGCGGTTCCAGCGCCTAAGCCGGCTAAACTGTCCACTGTGTTCTGTCCGTCGTCCACTATATGTAAGTAAGTATGTCCTCGCCTCTTGTTTTTGTTGTGTTAGTTGCTGGTCGTTGTTGGACTGGCAACCGCCAAAGTCACAACAACAGCTTCTCAGTCAGCAATGTCTCACACGCAAAAGGAAGCCCGAATCTCAAGTCAAAGCCGTATATCCGCCTGTATTTCGTTCTCCCTTCAGCGTGTGCTCTCCCTGTGTCGCCATTTACAAACGGGCCGCCCATGTAAGTCTGCATTTGGCAGTCTGTTGGCCACAACTGCCCTCGGCCCAAGTCCCCAGCTTTTGCAGGCGGCTGTCGTCTGCCTGTATAGCCACCACTTTCTGGCAGGGGACCGACCGATTCCCCATGGCCAATAGCATGCTAGGATTATTGTCCAGGCCCTGCATATACAGGCATGGCTTTAATCTAAAATTAATGCATGGTGATGCATGTGCATCCTGCGAGGTGAAACCAAGCCAACTTTTCACCGTGGTGGAGATAAAGACAGCGGGGGAGTGAGCCTGAGCAAGTATCTTCAAGCCCACCAACTCCCCGCCGCGCCGCGCTTATAAGGAACAGAAAGAAAAACAAAGCTGATGAACGAAACTACAACTGCTGCTGCGTGACTAAATGTTGACGCCCATGTTGTCCATGATCTGCTGTCTCATGGTCCGCCTCTGCCCAACTTCACCATCCTGTTGTTGAGCCCCACTCGCCGTCGCCGTCGTCGTCACTGTCGAGTCCTCCCCTTCAAGTCTTCGCCGGAGGCCCTCGAATTCGGCTCCGCGCTTCTGGTGAGCAAGGCCGACCATCCAGCCGGGCAGTCTCCATTTCACCAGAGCCGCTGGCATAAAGTCCTTCCACGCATAGCCAATGATCCACCCGAGAATAGCACCCAGGAGTGACCCGGGCATCTGGAGCATAGCCAACTGCATGGCAAGAACATAACGATACGACTTGTCAGACAGCATGACGCCTGCTGGTGGCGCAGTGGCTGCGGCTGCGTCATTCTGCGTGGCCGAGATGCGGTACTGGTAAAGGTGAGGCACCAAAAGATGGTACTGCGCCAGCATAGCAAATATCACCGGTGTCGGGCCAGCCGGAAGATAATTGAACGCACCGCCTGTCACCAGTCTCATGAAGAAGGCCAGGACAAATGGCGGGATAACGGCAGTGAACATGGACGTCACCAGCACAAACGACTATGCATACACCATGTTAGCCATACTTCGCCAGTCATGACACACCGATAAGATCGGCACACAAATCTTCTCGACAACCGACTTACAGCATATTTTCTCGAGCCCCATATGCGCTCAACGATCCGCATGTTGTAGAGGGTCATGCAGGCAAACAAAACTTCCGATGAGTTGGTGTAACTCAGCTGATAGGTGAACAAGCGCCAGAACTGGCCATATCTCCACAGGTGAGGGTCGATGAGGATATAAAAGTAATGCTTGGCATCGAAGATGCTTGCGGCAATGGAGGAGGTCACCAAGCCAATGACCATGAACTTGGTGACGGGAGTGTTGGTGAACGACATCGTGACCGCCGGCTTTGCTGTGAGCTGGCTGTATGAGTAGTTCCTTGTTTCTTCTCGGGCATAGACCGGGGATGAAGGCAAGAAGACGGCCGAGGCGGAGGAGTCAAGCAGAATCCGCTAAGCGTTGTTGGTTGGTGGATGTTGGCTGTCGAGCTTCAAGCTGCGCCTATAGATATCCCAAAGAAGATGGACGAAGAAAAGAGGCCGAACAAGAGCAAAGCACGCAAAGAGGGAAACCGTGGCTAAGAAGCAAAACACACACGTACGAGATTCATTGCCTAGGAAGCGCTAGGCTTAAATCAGGGCTTTGCAGAGGCTGTCAGGCTGTGATGATGATGATGGAGAGGTGACGGCTTCTCTGTCGCAAACTGGTGCTTCATTAACCAAAGAGGACAGCTTTGTCCGTGTTTTGCTGACTAATTAATTAGTCATCAGGGCACTACGGTCGGGCTGACATCTGACAGTGCTGGCGGCCTTGGCACCTGCAAGGCTGTAATATTGCAGTGCGTCGCAACCAACCAAGCCACTTTATGTGGAGCCGCTGTGGCTTCAGAGCTCCATGCGATTATGCCTTGTTTATGTCCATATGTCCACACTGCCACCGTCACTACAACGCATCACATTCATCCGGCAGCTTTTGGCATCATTTGAACGCCTCATCTTACGTCCTTGTTCGAATCTATTTATGCCACTACTTGCTCTCATACGGCAGATTCTCTAGGCGCCCACCACTTATATTTCACCGTCCGCAGCCGCCTTTGGAAGCCCAGGCTTTGCTGTTACATACATATCTCGACTCCCCCCCCCCATACATCGATACCCCGGATCTTTGTTCTCGCCCGCATATCTCCACCCAAGCACACCACTGACGTAATTGCAAGATCCCACGCTGCTTATCGAAAATGTCGGATCCCTATCTCACCCACCTCAGCCGCTGGGTTAGCAGCTCGCCGCCTGTGGAATGGGCTGTCGGCAAGCTCCATGAACTGCTCATTAGCGCCATTCGACAGGGCCCTATCCCGCAACATGTGGCCATTGTCATGGACGGCAACCGCAGATACGCACGCGCTCAGCGTATGGAAACTATAGAAGGCCATCACCACGGCTTCGAAGCCTTGGCCACGGCAAGTATCCCCTAGACACCAGGAATCATCCGCCATAGAATCATGCCTGTCAAGCTTGGTAGTACATGTCACTAACCAATCCATTCCCTACCTCATAGACCCTCGAGATTCTGTACAAAATCGGTGTCAAGGTCGTCACCGTCTACGCTTTCAGTATCGAAAACTTCAACCGCCCCAAGTACGAGGTTGATGGCCTCATGCAACTAGCCAAGGTGAAGCTTGAACAGCTCGGCCGCCATGGCGATGTTTTGGATCGCTACGGTGCCAGGGTTTGCGTTCTCGGCCCTCGGAACTTGCTTCGGCCGGATGTGCTCGAGGTAGTTGAGCGTACAGTCGCCATGACCAAAGACAACAAAATGGCAGTGCTGAACATCTGCTTCCCCTACACTTCCCGCGAAGAGGTTACTACTGCTGTACGGTCAACGGTACAAGAATACCTCAGCCCACCGCAGAAAAACACCATGTTCTCGCCGTCGCGCATTTCTCAAAAGGTCCTGTCCAAACATCTGGACTCGCGAGATGTCCTGCCCACTATCCGCGACACCAGTCCAGCCCCTTCTGCGCACTCCGATATCGACGATGCTGCCTCTACGGCCACGACTCTCCCTCCCGACTCGCCGCCGTCGGCGAATGTGCGCGGCCACAACCGCCTGCCTAACCCCGAAACGATATCGGAAGACACAATCAACAGCCATACTTATACCGGCGACAACCCGCCGCTCGACATCTTCATCCGCACCAGCGGCGTGAAGAGACTGAGTGACTTTATGCTGTGGCAGTGCCACCAAGACACGTACATGGCCTTCCTCTCGTGTTACTGGCCAGAGTTTGGTATGGGTCAACTCTTGCCTGTCATGATGGAATGGCAATGGAAGCAGAAACAGAAGGCTCGCGACGAGCGGCCGCTCAAGGCCAGCCGGCCTACGCCTGGGCGCATCGCGACATGAGGTGATGTTGGTGGTTTGTGACTCTTGAAAGAGAGAGAGTCAGAGAGAGAGAGAGAGAAAGAGAGAGAGTCAGAGAGAGAGAGAGAGAAAGAGAGAGAGAGAAAGAGAGAGAGAGAGAAAGAGAGAGAGAGAGAAAGAGAGAGAGAGAGAAAGATGCGCTATCACGCGTCATTGGGTTTGTTGGCGTTTACTCTGGAGTTGAGTCCTGTACATGGTGCTTCCTATTCGTTTTCTTTTGTCCTTATTATATTCCTTTATCGATTCTCCTAGACGCCTTTCCCATTGTTACATGAAGACAGACATTCTTTAGTGTGGCACCTTAATAGTATTCCTCAGCCCGATGATGCCCGTGATACGTCACCGTGACACTGTAGCAGTTGTATTGACGCTACCAATGAGGTCAGTGAACCCACAGCTTGGATGCAGCTGCCGCGCCGCAGAATAAATGGAGCCTGTGTGATAAGATAAGATCAGATAAGATAGCACGATTCGCCACAGCAAGGCTGTCTGAATGCGCGGTTTCTATTGGCCGAACGTGCGCCATGGCACTCAGCCACAGGCCCAATTAGGCCTAGCGGCGGCCAAAACTGCAAAAGAAGTGGAAAAGACGAGCGCAAGTAAGCAAACAAGCAGAAAAGAAAGGCGCCATAAACGGCATGAGACAGGGTTGAATTTAGCAGGCCAAAGGCCAGGCCAAAGAGCGTCTCCAACCGCCTGTTTAATTAATATTTTTTGCTCCTCCAGCACTCCAACACTTCAGCTTCCTGGCCCGACTTCCCACCTCTCTTGTCCCGTCCGTCCTGCTATGAGCGCTGCCTGAAGCCTGGGAAATGCAGTCTTGATTTTGGCCAAGCGTCTTCATTGCTTCACCACCGCTGCGATTGTCCTGCCTCGACTGTTCCTTTGAGCCTGCCTGCTCTTGTTAAGCTTGTCTTTGTCTCCAGCTCGACCGATCGTGATCGACTCGTCCGTCCTCTCTTCGTTTTCGTCCCTGCCTACGCTCATCTGCAGCACAACGCTCTTTTCCATTCTCGACCCGCCCGCTCGACAGAGAACTTGACAGAGACCTCGACAGACACCTCGACAGAGACCTCGACAGAGAAGACGCCCTCCTCCTCTCCATCGTTACCTATCTGCGCCTACGCGTACACCTCCCATCTCTGGTCTCTGCCCTATTTCTTCTTCTTCTTCGTCTTCCTCTTGACCTCATTCCAATGAAACCTTCCAAACCCCCCACCACTGCCGCCCCCGCTGCCGTCGCCGCCACACCCGAACCCGCGATGGCTGTCGCCTCCTCGACTGCGCAAAGCCGTCGCTCACAGCCCGTACGACAAACACGAATGAATCCCCCGCGATCTCAGCGGGGCGTTGGCTCCGGCCCCGGTGGCGGCCGCGATGGCGACACTGGCCCGTCCGACCAGCCCATCAACATCTTCCCAGCCGTCAACTACCTCGCCGACTCGCTGTCCACACTCCCCAAAGAACTCATCCGCCACTTCACGCTGCTGAAGGAAGTCGACGCAAAGATTTACGCGCCCGAAGAAACCCTCTTCAAGTTCACTGATGCTTGCTACACAGCCCCTATGCCACAGTCAAAGCCTCTCCCTGATGGCGTCCCCGACCGAATGCAGGGCATTCTTGCCGGCGGCGAAGCCCTCCACAACCTCGACCCGACGCCTATCCCGAACACACTTGGAGGCGCGCCCGACGAGCCCAACTTCCGCGCCAGCCTCTACGATCCGCAGAATCTTGAGCGACGCCAGCTGTTTGCCAACACCGCCGCCCAGATCAAGGAAATGCTTGTGGCGCTGGAGGAAAAGAATCACGTCATTTCCACAGCCAACGATGCACTCCAGAAGCAACTCGCGCGCATGGATAACGTGTGGCCCCATCTCGAGGGCGAGTTCTGTGATGAGGCAAAATGGGGCAGCGTCAACCACTGGGCCTACCCCGAGAACCGTGCCAAGGAAGGCCGCCGTCGGGATCACGTCTCAGCTACTGCTCTAGCTGCTGCCGAAGAGGCGGCTGCGCGTAGTGACGCTCGTAAGCAGGCTGTACAAGCAAAGAAAGAAAAGAAGCAGCAGCAGCAGCAGGAAGCCGATTTTGACGAAGGCAAAAAGGCTAAGTCGCGCCGAGCTCCCGAGTCTTCGGCTTCGGCTGTCCCCACCACTACGTCTGTCGGCCTCGGTATTTCTTCTGGCACTGCTACTAATGGAACGTCGACCACCAAGCGACGCAAGGCGGAAAAGGTGCCAGCCACAAACGGGACTGGAACAACTGAGAAAGCCACCGCTGCCACCGCTGCTGCGGCTTCTTCAAACGGGGCGAAACAGACAAAGCCTCCTGCGAGTCCAGCTACCCACACAATCGATGGCACTCGAAAGAGAAAAGCAGCCTCAACGGCCACAGCGCAGCCAAAGAAAAGGTTTGTTGCGAAGTTGCCATCCTCGATTGACCCGGAACTACCACTAACATTTCTCTACAATACAGCCGGAATGGAATCGCGGCAACAGCTTCTGCTATTTCATCGCCCGTCCTCGGTGCCCTCCCAGATCCCAAGATTGCCTCGGCCCGTAACTCGCCTCAGCCCTCCTCCCACCCTCGTCCCACTGCCCCTCGCGGCCGCCAAAACTCGACTACCTCGGCGCCGATCGAGAACGGCAAAGCCCCCAGGCCTGCCGTATCACATAAAACCAATGCCGTCGCGCCTCTTACTCCCGAGCCCGGGGCTACTCCCATCGTGACCCTGGTATCTCGACCCGAGATCAAAAAGGAGGCAGAGGCGCACGAACCAGGGGCGCCTGTGCTGAGCGGGTCTCCACGCAAGCGCGATGCTGCTCTATCGCGCGCCGACGACAGCGGCGGCGGCGGCGTCGGTGGCGGTGGTGGTGGTGGTGGCCGCAGCAACACCACCACGCCTGTTCTACCGCCATCCGTGCCCACAGCGACGACCAAGAGCGGGCGCGTCAGCAAGCCGTCCACGCCCGCCCTGGCCACGTTCCAGGAGACGTCGGTGCGGCTGCGAGCGTCGCGCAGCAGCGACGGCAGCAAGGAAACGAAGCGCAAGAAGGGGTCGACGCCGTTGCAGACGCAGACCGTGGTGGAAGAAGAGATGGCGGCTTCTGCTGCGGCGGCGGCGGCCATGGACTCGGCGGCGCAGGAGGAAGAGGATATGGAGGATGCTAATGAGCCGACATACTGCTTCTGCAATGGCGTTAGCTACGGCGCCATGGTCGCCTGTGATGCAGACGACTGTGCGCGCGAGTGGTTCCATTTGGAGTGTGTGGGCCTGAAGGTGGCGCCCAAGACAAACGGTAAGTCCAGTTCTCTTGTTTCGATTCTTTGTGCATACCAGGGCAGGGAGACTGACTGCTTGTTGTCGCTGTTTACACGTGCTAACTTTGATGGGTGTAGCGAAATGGTACTGCAACGACTGCAAAGAGCGGATGAAGCCGGGTAGCAAGAAGACCTCTCGGTAGCCGCGATGCCGCGCGCGTCTCTCTCTCTCCCCTCTTTGAACTTTCTCGACCCAGGCAGCGTATGAGCGTCCTTTTATCCTCTCTCCTGTCACCCGGCTGAAAGAATGTACCGAACCAGGCGGTATCTCTCTCTATCTCTCTGTTTTTATTACTTTCTTTTCCCTCTTTTGAATTCTCTCTGTGTTCCGTTGCTCTTTTTGTTTACTCTGCAGCTATTCGTTTATTTGTACCATCAATGTTCTGTGCTGCTGTCGTTTGGCGTGATAGTGTTGCTGTGGGGAGTATTCATATAGGCGTGGCTTGCGTATTGTATTGTTCCGGGAGTCCACTTTTTTTTTTCTTCTTCTTCTTCTTCTTCTCCTTCTCCTTTCCTTCGTGGTATATCTTGGAGTGAACACAGACATGTGTCATAAAATGGGCTGGTTGGTTACTCGTGTTGGAAACGAGGGCGGTTGTTTTGCAGTGAGGAGCGTTGGCAGCAGCGTTGGTTTATATATTGGTTTAGAGGCTAATTGGCTTTCTCACGACTCCTTCTGGTCATCTTGGAGTTCAACGAGTTCTCGCTGTTTATCTGGGAATACAGTGAATTTTGATTTGACTTTTTCTTGCACTAAGGAATGACGTCGTTGGATATTCGTGGGTTACAGCTTACACCGCCATCTTAGGGTTTGCTCACGTCACTCGCTCAGCCCAAGACAAAATTCATGGACCAGCCCACATCAAATTCCGCAGCGTTTCTTGCTTGTTTTTTTTTCTTGTGTTGAGTTAAAAGCCACGTGACGACTGATCAAACAATGGCCACAGAAGAGACCAAAGGAGAAAACGTAATATTTATACGGCCCAACAAGCAAGGTTTGCACTTGATGTTCATGTGACCTTGATTTTCTCACAGTGGTTTCCTCTCCCTGAAAACAGAGGGCAGTGCTTGTAGTAAAAGCAGGTTATTCACCTCCAATTTACTCCCTCTTTCCAGCTGCCTGGATACTTTCAGGGTAAAGGTTGTTTTTTGGCCCCTTCTCAACGGCGGTGCATGTCTCATTCTTTGGCCTGGGGCCTGGACCTGGGACTCCAAACACGTCAACTCTTTTTTGTCATTTTTTCCTGGTCTTTTGAGCAAATCAGGCCCAGGGCTGTCCTGTGCCCATTGCCTATGATGGCTTGCATGGTTGATGTCTGTGGGGTAAAGAAAACGGGGCACGTGATTCGAAAAGCCGGGGAGACAACAGCAGCAGGAACTAGCGGGCTCAACTATCGTGAGATTCTGCATAGGCGAAGTCGCCTTTCTCCGTCTGAGAAACAGCATCGTGGCTGGGTGCCGCTTTGATTACGTTTCGATTGGGCCGTGGGGAGCAGTGGAACTGGAACTGTTGACTTGACCTGAGGCCCAGAGGCCCCGGAGGGGAGTCTCACGCAGCATGTGGATGGATTCTTACAGCGCAGCAAGCAGAGAGCCTATGCTCTGCGAACATGGAACGCTGTGGAATGCTATGACTGATGGAAACTCGCAAAGGAACTTTGTACTTTGATCTTTTCTCTCTCTCTCTCTTTCAAGCAGACCCATGGCGGGCTGATTGACACAGCACGCACACGGGGTGAGGCATTCTTGGCAACCTGCCCCTCTCCTGTGTCGCCGTCTCCTCTCCATGCCGTGTACAATGTAAATGCGTGTACGTATTCACAAGCAGAGCATGCGTCTAGAGTCCTTGTGGATTATCGTGACAAATTGAAACCGGCGGGCTTTTGGAGGTTCTTCTCCTTTTCTTGGGGAAGAGGGGGTTGGAGAAGCCGCCTGTCTGTCTTTGTTCATGTTTGGAAAGAGCCTCCAAAAATAGAATGTTGGGGAAGGTCGAGGCAACTACCAGCCTTAGTCGCAAGACCTCGAGCGAAGTCCTCGAAAATCCCCGAGAAATATTTTCTTTTTCAAAGGAGAAGAAGAAAGGAGAACCAAGAACATCATCACGGGGTGTGATCACGTCCAGGCCGAGTTTTGTTGTCGTTAGGTAATAGACTTGACCTGTGCGCTTGTATCACCAGCGAATAGATCCTGTACCAGGGAGCTTGACATGTTGTTCACCCTGTCTCATAGAAACGTGTAAGACAATTCACGGCCTCCCCCTTGATCCCCTTTGGCAGCTGGTAATGACTTTCAGGTGATTCGTTTCCCCTCTTGGACCCAGCATCGTCAAAATGGCGGTCCCAGATTCCCGGATGATGTAGACAGCCAAGTCATTGCCACCGCCACTTTGATATTTCTTTTTCCTCTTTGGGACCCGGAAGACAGAGAGAACAATAAATCCCTTTGCTGTCACATGGCGGGGAAGTTGGGCAAACAAGTCCCTGTGCCGCCGTCCCTTTATTATACACCATCGTTCTCCAACAAAAACGGACTTGGGACGCACATACAGGAGAAGAAGAGTAAAAGAGACGATAACCCATGGAAGACGGCGCAGCAGAAAGGAGACTAAGACTAGGACGCAAAAGACGATGGGGTCTCTGCTCATGCAGTCATGTGACAGCCTGAAATAATATTAGTATGCGATCGGAAAGCCAGTCCGAGTCAGGCTGGTTTCATTGAGGGTAATAGCTTATTAGGCATTGGGGGCTTGCCCGGCGATGGCAAGTTGCTGAGCATTGATGAGTAAACGGATAAATCACCGACCTTCTTCGTAAGTACGAGGCGAGGATGGTCCAGCAGGTGCGATGCCGGCGATGCAGGCGATGCAGGAAGCGGTTACTCCTACATGTTACAGCTCAGCCGAGCCAGAGCGAGCTGTGACAGGGGAGGGCGTCCAGCGGAGCGGAGTCCGGAACGAGAAAAATATATGACGCTGGGTGGGATTTGACCTCGACGT
Organism: Chalaropsis ovoidea; assembly: GCA_038407185.1. Lineage (NCBI taxonomy): Eukaryota > Fungi > Ascomycota > Sordariomycetes > Microascales > Ceratocystidaceae > Chalaropsis > Chalaropsis ovoidea. The sequence continues at coordinate 50,164 of JAXHKQ010000035.1, forward strand.
CGGTGTTACTCGGCCATTAGCCCATCAAAACCTGCGCATCCGAGATTTCCACAGTGGTATGATGGGGTTTCCGGTATTGTTTGATTCCTGGGACATCGGGAACGGCGACCAAGCTAAGGCTAGTGTGACTAAGAACGATAGAGCGAAAAAAAGAAAGAAAAAAAAAGAAAGAAAAAGAAGAAAGAAAAAGAAAGACCCCCAAGGCCACACGCAAGAAGAGAGCAGGGACAAAAAGAGAAAAGAAGTTCAAGGGCAAGTCCGGTCAGGAAGAGGAAGAGGGTTGACGGTGTGTGTGTGTGTGTGTGTGTGTGTGTGTGTGTGAAGGCTTGGCTTACGTTTTGCGAGAGTAGTTGCCAGCCGAGATTCAGACGAAGTGAGGGCCGAGTCCAAAAAAAAAAAAAAGAAAAAAAGAGAGAAGTTGCTCTATTTTGCCCACTAAGTCGACCAAAAAGGCAATTGCCTTGGGGTCTTGGGATGAAAAGGACCTCGCCGGCTTGCCACGGGAATAGCACACAACAAAGAATGAAGGAATGTCTTGACTAGCCTCGTTGATGGTCTGTTTTTTCTTGTTGTTCTACGCTTGCGAAGAAGGAGCAAGACCGGAGCAGAGCAGCCATGTGTGTATATAAGGAACGAAGGTCTTCGGCTTGGAGCGGGCTTTCTCCTGGTCTTGGTTCCCCTCCTCCCTATTCACTTCTTTGGATTTCATCCCACGTTGATTGATCGTCGTCACTGTAAGCAAAGTCCGGCCCTCTCTTCCTCTCTCACGCTCCCCGTTGCCTCCTTATGTGATACTTGCTGGCCACACCCCTCTGCGTGCGTGCGTGCGTGCGTGTTGTGTGTCCCTGTCTCAACGTAGTCCTGCAAACGCCGGCCTCCTCGTCTTGACAAGCACCCGCTCGCTTCTCCATTTGTGGCCTCATTCTTTTCGCCTTTTCTATCCTCTCTCCTGTCTTGTTTCTCTCATCTGATCACAGAATCCCTGCATTACATTACCTCATCCTCGTCTAGAACAAGTCCAGCTTTCTTGTTACCTAAAACCAACAACATCTGACTAATAAGAACCAAAGTACTCCAACCCAAGCCCAAGCCTTGTATATTTACGTACGGGGATCTCGAATTCTCTCTATTTAGTCTCACTCTGTTCTGGAGTTGTATATCTTCTGGTCTTTCTTTTCTGGCATCCGACTTTTCCTGCAGCTTGCCAAACAGCAACCCGGCTTGTACTCTAGACTTAGCAAACAACCAGACACCCAACAACAGACACACCTGCATATAGGCATCCAACCAAGCCTCTACTCCCTCTATTCACTACACTTTCTTTCTCTCCTTCTTTGTCTCTCGCCACTGTCCCGGACAACCCAACACCACCCGCTGATTTCGATATGGCATCTCCCTCCTTCGGCATCCCTCCTTCTGGCTCATCCATCCGCTCTGCGTTTTTCGAAGCTGGTGCTCAGATGCACTCGGCTTCATTCCCTACCCAACATGACGACCGCCACTATTTGGCTTCCCAGCATGACGAGCAACACCAACAGCGCCAACAACATCAACAGCAGCAGCAAACGGGACTTCCCTGCAGCTTGAACCAGCAAGCACTTGCTGCTGCAGAGTCCCGCAGCCCCCATCCTGATGGGACTCTGAGCCGTGGATCGTTCTCGTCGGTGCGGGAGGACGAGCTTGGCCATGCGCAGAGCTTCACCTCGTCAAAGACTTCTGCCTTTACTTATGCTGTCGAGAGCGCCATCGTCGACTCGCCCGGCCCTTCACCCAGCAACTCGCCCGCCCCGTCTCGCGCTACTCTTTATCCTCCTCCGTCTTTGCTATCACCTCACCAAAACGCCGCCGGCACCAACGCCTCTGCTTCGTCGGCAAACAGGAGCCTGCACCGGTCTGCGTCTGGTGTTGCTGTTAGCGCCGGCGTCAACACCATGGACACTGTTGGCCCAGCATGGCAGCCCGCCGACACGTTCCGCGGCTGGAAGCAAGTCGACCTCCGTGGAAAGTATGCCAGCCGCAGCTTTAGCGATCTTCAGCTGCTGAACATGATGTGGGCCATGCCTAGCATCCCGAGCGTCGAAGAAGCCTCCGTGAAGCCCGGGGCCGGCCACTCGCGCCTGGAACTGCTGCCCATTGAGCTTCTCGGTACGTATCTGCCCCGATCCCGCACATGTATTGAACAACTTGCTTACTCCTAGTTCCCAGGTGCCATCATCGACCTTCTCTACGTTGAAACGCCCACCAGGGGCCTGACCAAGCGCAACGGCGACCTTGTTGCCGTCCTCAACACCTCGCACACGCTGCACGTGGCCACCATGCACACACTCTATCGCAAGATCACGATCCCGCACTCCAAGATCTTCCGCAAGTTCCTCACGGCCATCCAGAAAGACCCGTTCCTGGGCACCATTGTGCAGCGCCTGGACTTTAACCACTTCAACCCCAACATGCTCTTCTCCACGGGCGGCGAGCGCTCGCAGGCGCAGAACCTCACCAAGGACACTCTGCTGCAGTGCCTCGAGCTGACGCCCAACGTGCGCGAGTTCCTGGCGCAGGAACACATCCTCGAGGATCTCAGCGCGCAGGTTGTCGACAAGCTGTTCTTTGGGCTGGACAAGCTGCAGGCCGTCGACTTTGCCGGCTGCTCCAACCGCGCCTTCAAGCTGGTATGGGACGAGGTGCTGCAGGACAGCCACAAGTGGACCAAGACGCTCTCAATCAAGCGGCTGTCGTTCCACAAGTGCATGATCCTGCCGCCGGCCGTCTACGAGACCGTCTTGCCGTGCCTGGGCCGGCTGACCCATCTGGACGTTGCGGGCTGCCGGATAACCGACCGGGCGCTCATGTCGATTCCCCAGACGGCCCGGATCACCCACCTAAACTTGTCCAAGTGCGCGCTGCTGACTGCCGACTGCGTGCTGGAGTTCATCGAGACGCACCCCAGTGTGCGGGAGACGCTAGTTGTTCTGAACGTGGCCACGGACGCGACCAGCCACCAGATGTTCAACGAGGATCAGGTGTCTAAGTTGCTGGCTATTCTTCCCCCGACACTCAAGTCTCTCAACCTCAAGGGCGCCCGCATGGCGCCCCAGCACATCCAGCAGCTCAAGTGCACAGTTGCTCGCATCGAAGAACTTGGCGTCGGCCGAGGCATTGGGATGCGCCAGGTGGGGCAGCTGATCTGCCCCGAGAAGGACAAGGTCGGCCAGGCCCAGGCCCAGGACCAGTCTCTAGCTGCAGGCAACAATGACGCCGAGCACTCCGATGTCGCCGACCTCGGCCTCGGCCACGCGCTACGCTACATTGACGTCTCGGACATGTACAACACCACGGACCTCGACTACCTGTTTGACAAGAACTGCCAGCTGCTCGACGACGCCTCGCAGCCGCTGCAGGTCATCGAGGTGTCGGAAAACGTGGCCAAGCGCATGCGCGCATCATACCGCGCCGTCGGCGCCCACGGCTGGGCCATCTCGGAGGAGGGCGCGCGCTACTGGCTGGTGCGCAAGAACGAGTGGCAGACCAAGAGCATGCGCCACGACGAAGTCTTCCGCTGGTGGAAGATGGGCGCCACGTACTGGGGCACGCGCAAGACCCCCGTGGCCGACTGCGAGGTCGGCGGCATGTATGGCTCGTTTATGTTTGCGCGCAAGATCTAAGAGAGGCATTTTTGTGGCCTCATCCCGCGGGATTCGCCGCGACAAGACCACTAGACCAACCAGGGCTGTTATCAGATCGTCTTTTCTTATCAGATCTTTTTGGGAGGTCAGGATCACAACCGGAATCCTTCCTCTCTGCCCATCACGTCACGGCTGAAAAGTCCCGGCTCCTTTCGGTCTTCTTTTGCGCTTTTCTTTTCTCTGCTTTCCTCTTCTCGTCTTGTCCCACTTTATGCCGTTCTTACGTCTCATTCTTTGTTTCTTGAACCTTGCATATGCATTGCATGTAGCATTTTTGGTGTTGGTCCAGCGCCTTTTTTTTGGGATTTTCTTTGTCTTTGGGGTGTTATTTCTGGTCTGGTATTGTTTGGGTATTTTCTGGGTATTTTCTTCTGGTTTTTCTGTTTTTTTCTGACGTCTTGCTCTGCCTATTCTTCCTCTTTGCTCATGATATTCACGATAAACGGCGCTTTCTGCTTCTTGCTTGGATATCTTTGCTGTTTATTTTTTTTCTTGCGTCTTTCTGGAGAGCATCTGTTTTTGATAACCACTCCTAGAGCATGAGTTTTTAATGGTATTTTTCCGTCTTTTCGTCTTTTTCTGCTTTTTCTGCTTTTTCTTCGTCTTTTATCGTGCATCACCGTCCTCGGCATCACTGTCCGCGGCATCAGAGCATCGACCAATGAAAACCGCCAATACGCCCAGTGTCAATTCTACTTGGTGCAAAAGCCCACCAATACGTGCCAATGTCATTTTGTTAGGTAAAGCTTGCTGCAATCAATATCCACACTTATTTCCTTCTACACACGGACGCCACATTTTGCCGTCGCTGCGCCACGGCTTAGTCAGCGCGCCAAACGCGTAACTTGGACCAACACACCTACATTACATTATCCCTCAATCCCTTCCTTGCCTTGCTTAGCCACACAGACAAGGCCTTGCTTGCATCACGCAAATAGCCGCAGCACCAACTCGGAAGCCTCATCAACTGCTGCAGCTTCAATTCATTTCTTTTCCCTCCTTTAGACTCTTTGATTTTTATTGTGTTTTTTTTTCCTGTTTCTCTCCTCTGATTCGTTGCACGCTTTATCGCGGGTTCTCCAACCCCCCATTATCCATTCATTCATTAGCCTTGTGTGCGCCTCGTCGTCTTCCTCGTCTTCACCTTCACCTTCGCCTTCACCGTCACCTGCTGGCGCATTCGTCTGTCCTCAAAGATGGCGCCTCTTGCACAGGACACCATGTTTCGCTCTTCGGAGATGAGCATGGTGCAGCTGTACATCTCTAATGAAATCGGCCGCGAGGTCGTGACCGCTCTGGGCGAGCTCGGATTGGTGCAGTTCCGCGATGTACGTCTCGTCCCCCCGGCATCGCAAGTGCCCGTCGTCTGGCTTGGGAGCCGTCGTTGATGCTAACCAGCCCACCTTCGCCTTGTCTACAGTTGAACAGCAAGATCAGTGCTTTCCAGCGCACCTTTACCCAGGAAATCCGCCGCCTCGATAATGTCGAGCGCCAGCTTCGTACGTCGTCCCTCGCTGCCAACACAGCCACTTCCACCTACCTGTTCTCCCGTCCCCCCCAGCATGGCCACCTATTCCCTCGTCTCCCCAACATCTGGCTAACCCGCTTCCAACCCTGAAATGTAGGCTACTTCAACAACCAGATGGAAAAGGCCGGCATTTCCCTCCGCAAGCTCGACCTCGACAGCGAAAGCCTCGCCATCCCGTCAACCGCCGAGATCGACGAGCTGGCCACGCGTAGCCAGGGCCTCGAGCAGCGCATCTACCAGCTCAACGATACCTACGAGACGCTGAAAAAACGCGAGGTCGAGCTCACCGAGTGGCGCTGGGTCCTGCGTGAGGCCGGCGGCTTCTTCGACCGCGCCCACGGCAGTGTCGAGGAAATCCGCGCCTCGACCGACGACGACGACGCCCCGCTTCTGGCCGACGTCGAGCACCACGTTGCCAACCCCGACGGCGAGCGCTCCTTTTCCGCCATCAACATTGGCTTCGTGGCCGGCGTGATTCCCCGCGACCGCGTGGCCTCGTTTGAACGCATCTTGTGGCGCACCCTGCGCGGCAACCTGTTCATGAACCAGTCCGAGATCCCCGAGCCGCTCGTCGACCCCTCCACCAACGAAAAGATCAGCAAGAACGTCTTTGTCATCTTTGCCCACGGCAAGGAAATCCTGGCCAAGATCCGCAAGATCTCCGAGTCCATGGGCGCCGAGGTCTACAACGTCGACGAGAACAGCGAGATCCGCCGTGAGCAAATTATGGACGTCAATGCTCGCCTCAACGACGTGCAGAACGTGCTCGGAAACACTCAGACCACCCTCGAGGCTGAGCTGACGCAAATTTCCCAGGCCCTCTCTGCCTGGATGGTCCTCGTTACCAAGGAAAAGGCGGTCTACGATACCCTCAACCTCTTCTCCTACGAGCCCGCGCGCCGCACCCTCATTGCCGAGGCCTGGTGCCCGACCAACGACCTCCCCGCCATTCGCGCAACGCTTCACAACGTCACCACGCAGGCCGGCCTGTCGACGCCGTCAATCATCAACGTCATCCAGACCAACAAGAAGCCGCCCACCTACCTCAAGACCAACAAGTTTACCGAGGGCTTCCAGACCATTGTCAACGCCTATGGAACCCCGTCGTACGGCGAGGTCAACCCGGCCTTGCCCGTCATCGTCACCTTCCCCTTCCTCTTTGCCGTCATGTTTGGTGATTTGGGCCACGCCGTCATCATGCTGTCGGCTGCCCTGGCCATGATCTACTGGGAGAAGCCGCTCAAGAAGGTCAAGTTTGAGCTGTTCGCCATGATCTACTACGGCCGCTACATTGTCCTCGTCATGGCCACCTTCTCGCTCTTCACCGGTCTCATCTACAACGACATCTTTTCCAAGTCACTCACCCTCTTCTCCAGCGGCTGGAAGTGGGCCAAGGAGCCCAGCCACGAGGGCGAGATGGTCACCGCCGTCGCTGTCGACGGCTACCGCTACCCCTTTGGCCTGGACTGGATGTGGCACGGCGCGGAGAACGACCTGATTTTCTCCAACTCGTACAAGATGAAGATGTCTATTATCCTGGGTTGGGCCCACATGACCTACTCCATGTGCTTCTCGTACATCAACGCGCGCCACTTCAAGAAGCCCATTGATATCTGGGGCAACTTTGTGCCCGGCATGATCTTCTTCCAGTCCATCTTTGGCTACCTGGTTCTCTGCATCATCTACAAGTGGTCTGTGGACTGGTTCGGCCGCGGCGCCCAGCCCCCGGGCCTGCTCAACATGCTGATCTACATGTTCCTGCAGCCCGGCACTCTGGACGAGCAGCTGTACCCGGGCCAGGCCACCGTGCAGGTCGGCCTGCTGCTTCTGGCGTTCTCGCAAGTGCCCATTCTGCTGTTCCTGAAGCCCTTTTATCTTCGCTGGGAGCACAACCAGGCCCGCGGCAAGGGCTATAGAGGACTGGACGAGCAGGCCCGTGTCAGCGCCCTGGACGATGATGAGGACACGAACGCCAGCAGCCACGGCAGCACCGGCCACGTCGCCAGCCTGGAACACGACGGCGATGCCGACGAGGGCATGGCCATGCTGGCTACGGCCAACGCCGACGACGACGACGACGAGCACGAGGAGTTTGAGTTTAGCGAGGTCATGATCCACCAGGTCATCCACACCATCGAGTTCTGCCTCAACTGTGTCTCGCACACGGCGTCGTACCTGCGTCTGTGGGCCCTGTCACTGGCCCACCAGCAGCTGTCGATGGTGCTGTGGTCCATGACGCTGGGGCCGGCGCTGCAGATGACGGGCGTGGTGGGCGTCATTATGATTGTCGTGTGCTTCTACATGTGGTTCTTCCTGACCGTGGCCATCCTGGTCATGATGGAGGGCACGTCGGCCATGCTGCACTCGCTGCGTCTGGCGTGGGTCGAGTCGTTCTCCAAGTTTGCCGAGTTTGGCGGATGGCCGTTTGCGCCCTTCTCCTTCACCACCGTGCTCGAGGAGTCGGAGGATATCAAGGAGTACCTGGACTGAGCGGCTGCGGGGTGCGGGGGACTGACCACGGGCGGCGGCGAAGTCGGACGGAGCTGCCTCGTATAGAGGAAGGCCGGGGGCTGTCATGTCCCGGCTCTTGGCCGGGCTGTCTCGACTCTCAACCGGGCTGTCGTTCTCCGGCAACGCGCTCCCTTTCAGTGTCCTTGGCTCGCACTGTGAGGTGCTTTGATTTCTTTGTACTTTTGGCTTTTCTTTTTTTGTGCTTTTTGCTTGTTCCTGTTGTTCTATATTTCCTTGAATATGACGACGGCCCTGTTTGTCTCCGTCTTGTTTCATGGTGATCTTGATTTAGATGTAAAATGTATCATCAATGTATTAACCCTAACCCTAGACTATGTACAACGCGACCAACAGACTGGCTGCCTCAGGTCATCAGGCCATCAGGCCATCACACGATATTCCGCAGGTACCGTCGGCCATTTGTCTATGCCGTCCTGCATCACCACCGCCATGCCCCCAACCAAGTGCGTTTCAATGTGGCAGTGAAGCATCCACGCGCCAGGGTTAACCACGTGATAGCGCACGACAATCCACGACGGCTCCATCGCGGCCTCGAGCGTCTCGACTGTGTCACGGTACGGCGGGTCGACGAGGTTGAACTGGGCGGGCACGTCGGCGACGGCCGCGGCGACGCTGTCCCAGACCCAGGCGCCGCGGCCCTCGCCAATCAGGAACATCTTGTTGGAGTGCTTGTGGATGGGGTGGGCGGGCATGGGGTAGGTGTCGGTCACGAAGACAATGTCGACCCACGTGTTGTTGCGCGTGGTGATGGTGACGTTGTTGTAGCGCTCGGGGTCGGGCGCGAACAGCAGCGGCGGCGCGGCCATGTCGAGCGCCATGGGATAGATGGTGCTGTTCAGCGCCCACTCGTACGCGCGGCCGGCGACGCGCATGTACATGACCAGCGTCTGGTCCGCCGTGGCCGCAACGCGCTGCGGCGGGAACGCCTGGATGGCCGACTGGTTGAAGAAGACGACGGCCGCGTCAACGCCCGCGCCGCGCGCCGTGATGGACGCCACCGACGGCCCGCGCTGCGCTGCCGCGGCGGCGGCCGTCGCCTGGCCCGGCACAGAGTACTCCAGCAGCGCGCTGGCGGTCAGTGTCTGCGCGGTGGTGACGCTGGCCAGCCGCATGGGGTAGATGCCCGCGGCGCCGAGCTTGAATGCCACGGAGTAGCGCGCGCCAATGGCGACGGTGATGGCATCGACTTTCTGCGGCGTGATGAAGGCGCCGTCGACGGCGTACACCCACATGGGCGTCTCGTCGATTGAGAAGGACGCGGTGAGCAGGCCGAAGGCACCAATGAGGTCGAGCGCCACCCAAGTCCCGGGCGCGGCGGCGGCGGCGTCTTTGGCGGCTGGGCTGCCGCCGAGGCTGATGTTGATGTTGATTTTGCTGCGGGCCGGCGCAGAGTAGCTGAGGACGGTCTGCGAGCCCGTGGTGCTGGTGCATGTGTCGAAGACGGCCGGCGGAATCGCAGACAGGTTGGTTGAAAAGCCGGCGGCAAAGACATTGCCGACGACGTCGCCCGGGAGACAGCCCTTGGCCGTTAACTGGCTGCCGCCTCCGCGGGCCAGAAAGGCTGCCTGGGCTTTGTCCGTCAGTGCGTCAATCTCCGCTTGAGGCAGACACTGGATGGAGCCCTTGCCGTTGAACAGCAGCGAGTCATAGCACGGCATCTCGATGCCGCTCTCCAGGCTGATGTCGCGGCGCTCCGTGCTCGTCATGTGCTGCCAGTCGGACAGCATGAGCGGCTGGACAGCGGCAACGGCAGCGCGGATGGCGGCTTCCTCGGGGGAGCCTTGGCCGGCGCCTGCAATGAGATGGAATGGAGCGGGAGTGGATTCTCGCGGGTGGATCACAATGGCGCCGAAGAGACCGTCGTCGATCTGTCCCAGGGCATGCGAGTGGTACCAGGAGCTGCCGTACTGGGGGGCGTTGAAGGCGTGGGTGAAGGAATGGCCAGGGTGGATGTGGCGCTGGCTGACGCCGGGGACACCATCGGCCCACGGCGTGTTGAGCATCTCGATGCCTAGACGGGTCAGTCCACGATCGGGGAGGGGGGGAGTGTGGCAGGCCACGAAAGGAGGCGGGGGCTTTACCGTGAAAGTGGATGGTGGTGTTGAACGGGGATTGGTTGTGCACCACCACGCGCACCTGGTCGCCCTCGTCCAGCTCGAGTGTGGGGCCGGGGAATGCGCCGTTGACGAGGAACTGCTTGCGCATGAAGCCGTCGGGCGCGTGGTCCTCCCATGTGATCTCCAGGTTGAAGACGCGCAGCTGGCCGGCAGTGTCGGTGGCGCGGCAGTTGAGCAGACAGGGAAGGATTGGCTTGGCCGTGGCCGGGCCAGCCAGTGACAGAAGCAGCAGCTGGGTCACCAAGGACAAGAGGGAAAAGGTCGTCATTGTGAACAGGCGCACGCACGCACAGCAGGCTGCTTGGTTGGCGATGGGGATGGCGAAATGGATGGCGAGACGGCCGTGGTGGCTCACTGCTTCACGGCGCCGGAGCCGTCTTTATACGTGTGTCTAATAGGGTGGCAGCGCACAGTCCCTTCAAGTCCCTTCAAGTGCGTGATCTGTATGCTTTTGGCAGGAGACACAGATAGATGATGGCGTTCTTTGCGCCTCCCTCCAAGCCGGGGCCTCGGCGGGTCGTGCGGATATCCCTTTGTGGGCATTGGGAGCCCCTGTCCTCCCGGGCCTGCTGCCAGGATCTTCTCTGCACATGTCTGGATGGAGCAGCTGGGCGTGCTTGTGCGACTCCAAGGGCTCTCCCTAGTCCTAGTCTACCGAGCGGCCGCCCTCCACGACACGCAATATTGGAGCATGTCTCGAAGTGCTTTTGTTATGAAACCCTTGCGCCAGGCACATGATGGCCTGAGAACAGTGGCAGGGCTCTTTTTTTGGGGGCTCGTGGTTGCAAGCAGTGGCTTTGGCATCTGCTTCTGGCGCGTTTCGACCAAGCTTTGGGGTCTGGAGCTGTCGTGGTGCCGCTTTGGGTAGTGCCGGGCGTGTAAGTGCCGAGGGATATGCAGTGTGTTATGTAAGCGGGCTTCTGTGGGTTACGTAAGCGAGATTTTTGTGGATTATATAAGCTATAGTGTGTCTGTTATGTAAGCACTCTGCCCCGGACTTGGCTGGGTTGTGTAAGTCGGACGCCAGGGCTTGAATTCAGGGGGCGCCCCATAGTGGCCTGTCCAGGCCCTGCAGCCTCTATAAACGGACCCGGCGGGCTGCTAAACAAACAATCTTGGCTGCAACACACACTGCACGCCAGTCGTTGGCGATGCCTGCGCATTTCCGCGACCCTGAAAATAGGGTGACATTGGGCTCTTTCGGGCTTTGACGTTTCCGTTGACAAAGGGTGTCGGCGTGGGCATGGCTAGATAGCATGTTGCCTGTGCTGTGGTGTGCTGTAGTGTGCTGTCTGTCAATAGTGTCGGGCTAAACAGGATCTGACACGACTATCGTCTTCGTTACGACTATCGTCTTCGTTTACGCAGCTTACCACGCAGTGTGCGAGTGTACACAGACATCACTCAAGGCCTTCGAGGCTCGAGGTCGTATTATGTAGTGGGCGGAGTGGATGCAGAGGAAACTTAGGACTAGCTAGCCGGCCGGCCGGGCAAGCAACGGAGCGAAGACGCAGTCAGATACGACACAGCAACGGGGCGCAAAGGCGCAGAGCACAAAGACACAGAGTCCCAAGTCACAAGGCACAAAGCCGAAGACGCCTCAGCTTGTATCACACAAACAAACAAAGAAACAAAGGCAAAGATCACCGGCTGTCCAGCTGCAGGCTTGTGTCACTCCATACAGAAATAACCACGTACACACAGAGTCAGCGTCAGCATTAACACCACAGCTGCCCAACATAATATGGTGTGCCCGCCGGCAGTCCAGGCTCTGCACTGTGCTGGGCTGAGGGGATGCCGGAGCACGGCTTCACGATGTCCAATTTAGAGGACGGGTAAAACAGATGGGAGCGAGGACGACAAGCAGGCAGGCCTGGTCACCGTGCGTGTATTTATTGACACAGTATGCACACCAGCGTTTCCCAGGGCAAAAACCCGAGGGCCCGGACGCAGAATGCACTGTGTCGCGGTGCAGGATGCATAAACGACAGGGCCGGAGACAAAGAAGGAAGGAAGGAGGAATAAAGGAAGGAGGAGGAGGAGAAGGAAGAGAAGGAGGTACAGAGCCCCACTGCCGCCTCCTGATTGGCTGGCACTCTGAAGCCTGGCCCTGACCTCAGTCTTGCCCTTTTTGTACTTTTGTACTTTTGTACCTTTTGTGCCTTGTCGTGAAGCTTCTCTCCTTGTCTTCTTCACCCACAATCTCCAAGCTTGTGCAAGGCCGACAGCCCTGATTTATTGCGTATTCTTTTTCTAATTTTGCCTGCCTTTTTTCTCTTCTTTTCTGTCTCTTTTATACAGCTTGTTCTCGCCTGCTTTTCCGGGCCTATATACACCTCCTCGTCTCCCCTCCCCCCTTTTATTCCTGGACCAGCACATCGCCATCACGACTCTCTACTTTTATACATCGCGCTGTCTCGCTCACAAGACCGTCTCTCGTCTCTCTCACTGCGTCTGGGATATTCTGCATCCACACGCAAACCAGAGACATCGTCCCTCTCCAAAGCGCGCGCCCGGCCCTGTCCAAGCCCGGCCTCCTCCTTTTTCATATATCAAGCGCCCGCCTCTCTTTTCTCGCTTCCGACAAAACAGCGCTCCATCGACTCGCTGCTCCATCGCGTTCCACTTCCCCTTATACCCCATCTCCAAAAGGTCTCTTCTCCCATCGTCTGTCCACCTTGCTGGCTCACCTCCACAACCATGACCTCATACGCACAACAACAACAACAACAACAACAACAGCAACAGCAACAGCAACACCCCCTCTACCAGTCCCAAAATGGCCCCCAGCGCGATGGCTCGGCGCTGTCCGTACCAATCAACGGCAGGCTGCTCGTTGACGCATATCAGAATGGCAACTTTGCTATCGAGAGCCCCAGATTTCCCCAGGTACGTCTGACTATCGCGACCCCCTCCACGTCGCCTTCGCCTTGCACGCCTACGCCGGTGCTCCCACTAACCATCCCCCGCTTGTCCAGACGCGCCCGCTCAGCACGAGCTTCGTCGACCTCAAAGACCCCATCCAGATCCATCTTCTCACCGAGACCGCGCTTGCCGACAGCCGCAGCTACCAGGTCGTCTCACAAGACCAAGTCGACGTGCTAAAGAAGCAATGCCACTACATTGCACAGCGCATCGAGCAAACAAAGTCAAACCTGGCCCTCCAAACAAAATACCGCGATGCCGCCATCTCCATGACCAAGCTCTACACCCCTGGCACGCGCCGCCGCAGCCTCACCTCCAACCGCTCCAGCACATCGTCCATCGCCGGCGCAAGGGAAGCCGAGGCCGAGCGCGAAACCGCCGAAAAGCGCTGTGAAGAGCTCGCGACCGAGCTGTTCCAACTAGAAAAGCGCCTGGTGGAACCCCAGCGCCGCCTCCTTGAACACACATCCGCCATCCTGCAACTCACGCACCGCGCCTCGCACAAAAAGCAGATGCAGCAGCAGCTGCTCAACAACCCTAGCGGCCTGCATCTATTCAATGGTATGCCTGGAAGTCCCGAGAGCCTCTATACGTACTCGACCAACCGCAGCAGTTTAGCCTCCGACGATGACGTCGAGTTCGATGCATCCAAGCGGCTGCCCAGACACCACGCCAACGGGCTGGAAATCCCCGACAAGTCTCCCATCCGCGAACAAACGAACCGTCTGCGAGAGGATGTCGAACAGCTCAAGGAAGACAACGCTCGCCTGGCCCACGAGAACCAGCTACTCAAGAGCTCGGAGACCAAGCTAGACGCCATCAACCAGGCCGTGCGAGACTTGATCGTCGCCTTCAACCCCAACGACAACGCCGAGTACCCCGACCAGCCTCGCAGCGGCGCGCCCGGCCAGCTGTTCATCAACACCCAGCTCGACTACCTGGAGAAGGGCATCCAGATGGCGCGCCAGGAACAAGAGTACAACCTGACCAACAACAGTGGCGCTGGTGGTAGCCATCGCGACGATGGCGACGACCAGAACGAAAACCACTCCAGATTGCGCTCCATCAACGGCATTGTGCTGGCGATGCTGGCCTCGGCCGGCGCTGACCAGCCGCCCTCTCCGGGCCCCACGGGCAGACCACTCGAGGACGAAATCAGCTACCTTGAACGCGCCATCAACGTGGCAGAAAAGGAACTGGGTCCCCGCGGCGCCGTCAGCATTTCCACCACCAGCGGCAATGTCGAGGGCGAGCTCAAGATGATCTGGGACAACATGCAGTCCCGCGCTGCCTTTATGAAGAAGGACCAAGACGACCGGAAGCGACAACGGGCAGAAAAGGGCCTTTCCGATGAGGACGACGAGGACATGGAGGAGGAAGATGTCAACGAGCCCTACAGCTTCATTGCCTTTACGTCCAAGGTCAACTTCATGGCAACGCGCGTGCGGCGCCTGGCCGAGGAAAAGGTTGTCTTGAAACGGCAGATCAAGCAGCAGCGCGAGCTGAACCAAAAGGCCGACGCCGAGGAGGTCTTGCGTCTGCAGGGCGAGGTGGACAACAAGCAGGCCGAGATCATCGAGCTGCGCACGCAGCTTGCAGAGGTTAAGGACCATCTGGATAGCGCGCGGGCCGAGATTTCGCGCAACGAGAACCTGCTGCAGACGGCGCTGCGCGACGTCGAGGAGCTCGCGCAGGCCCGCAACGTTGGCGCGGAAGACACCACCAAGGCCGCCGGGTTGCAGGCCGAGCTGGACGCTACCAAGACCCAGCTCGCGGGTCTGCAGCAGAGGGCCAACGACCTCGAGACGCGCGCTGCTGCGTCCGAGGCCAGCAGGGCCGATGCCGAGGTGGCGCGCCAGCAATCGGAGGCGCGCCTGACGCACTCGGACGCCACGCGCAAGGACCTCGAAGTGCAGGTTGCCGGCGTCGACACCAAGATTGCCGAGCTGTCGGCGCAGCTGGCCGAGGCGGTGACGGCGCGCGCGGCCATCAACGAGGCCCTGGACGCCAAGCAGAAGGAGGTCGACATGAAGGCGCGCCAGGTGCAGGAGAAGGAGGACCTGCTGGAGAGCATGAACCTGATGCTGGCCGAGCTCAAGACCGAGCTGACCATTGCGCAGGCCGAGCTAGACGGCGCGTACGGCTCGCGCGCCGAGCGCGCCAAGGACATTGCCGCCATGAAGAGCACGCTGGAGATGCAGAAGATGCAGACCGAGACCGACACGCTGCGCAAGGAGCTGGCGGCCACGGTCAAGCAGCTGCAGGACATCACCAGCGTGTCCATCGCCGCCGAGACGGAAAAGACCGACATCGAGGTGCGCCTCGACGACGCCGAGCAGGCGCGCGGCATCCTCGAGTCGGAGCTGCAGGAGGTGCGCGCGCGCCTGGACAAGGAGGTGCTCGCCGGCCGCGACCGCATGGCCAAGCTGCAGGAGTCGCTCGACGAGGAGAAGCTCAAGGGCGGCGCCGCCGCCGGCCTCGCCAAGGGCGCCAGCATGCTCAGCGAGCAGTTCCGCCTGACTATGCGCGAGGAGCGCCGCAAGTTCCAGGACGATATGCGCGAGGAGCAGGCCCGCAGACGCAAGGTCGAGGAGGAGCTGCGCCAGCTGCGCCGCGCCGCCGGCATGCGCAGTCCCATGACGCCGGTGCCGCCCACGGGCGCCGCGTAGGGGTAGCCGTGTGCGTGTGTGTCTGCGGGGGGTGTGTCCAAGGCGGCGTCGGCGTCTGTCGATGTTATCCGTGTCGGCGTTGGTCGTGTCACACTAGGGTTGCTTGTTTATATGCGATAGGGTTAGACGGCGCGGGTTACTTTTTCTTCAAGCCTTTTCCTTTTTTTTTCGGATCTTTCTTTTGTTTCTTTGGCCGGCCGGCCTGCACGATGACGTGATGGAAAATGGGAATTATTTCTTTTACATGTCCTTTTTATTGTTCTTTTTTTTATTCCTCACCTTTCTTTTTGTCAAGAATATTTCATCACCAGATTCTTCCCACTGTTAAAAAAATCTTCATTATTTATTCACAATTATACTCCCTTTTTTTGCCCTCGCTCAGCCCAGATCTTGGCCCGCGTCCGCTCGCCTTGTCATTAAAACTCGTGATAATTGCCCGCTCGTCCTAACATGCTCTTTTTTTTTTTCTTCATTTTGATCGGCTAAACACTCAAGAGCGTCCTCGCCACTGCATCACGGGCCGACCACAAGTCTTGCGACGGGTCTTATGTCACGACTGCTAATCATACATTCGCCGCCGCCGCCTCCGGTCGCTACATGGCGATAATAGGCAAAACTCAAGTAAGTGGTGGACTAGACAGAAGCCAGTGCTTGTTCATGATGCTAAAATATTGAATAAAAAACAACCGACAACATGACTGAGAGAGAAAAAAATAGACTGAGAAAAAAAGCAACAGAAAATGCACAAATTTGACGCCAGCAGAAATAAACATCGACAACGCCACACAGCAAGAAACGAAGAAAATCAAGAAACCATGAAGCGCCTGAAACATGAGACAATAAAAAGCAAAAACAAATGCGAATCTTCCCTCCAAGCCAAGCCGTCCACCCACCTGAAAAGTGAGCCTACAAAAGCAGGGACGAAAGACCCGGCCAGTGCGCGCCTTGCACAGAAGACAAGATCCCGGTCTATGGACCCCCCGTGGCAGGGCAGGGTAGGGCTGGGCTGTGTGACGATACTGAGGGCAGAGTACCGTCCACCGAGATGCCAGTGCGTATGACAACGCCAAACAAAAGACCAGAAAAAAAAACTAGGCAGTCCGGAGAAAGAGCAGATAACGCCTCTGGAAGCTCTCAAAGGCTTCTTCCTTGTCCGTCTGAGAACAAAGCAATTATAAAATAACAAGACAAGAAAAGAAAACACCAAAACAACAGTAAAGATGGGTATGGGAGGCGATCCGACAGACAAATGAAGACGACCGTAAACGTGACAGGGAGACAAAGGAAAGGAAACGAAGAAGAAAAAGGGTATACCAACCGGGCCAAGAAAGCAGAGACTGAGTGGCTAGCTAGCTAGCTGCGCACCCGCTTACTCGTCTTCAGGAGCCGCCTCCGTGGTCACCGGCGACTGGATCGACACGCCAGCGTATACAGAGGCCCACACCTGGTAGTGCAGTGTAGCCACATGTGCAATCTTGGTGGCCATCATGGCAATGCCCGTAGTCTCCACCTGCAGCGGCGGCGACGTCACGCCACGAGAAGGAGTGTACGGCCGGCCGGCAGTTCCGTTGGTAAACAGGTGCCACGCCTTCATGCCACGGAAGTCCCGCAGCCGGGGCATGATTTCCCATGCCAGGTGCTGGAAGATATCCATCTGCACCTGCAACGCCACAGGCGTCGTCAGGGTAGACATGCTCGTCTTGAACGTGGCCTCAATCTCGGAAACCTTGTCCAGCGATGCCGACGTGTGGCGCACAATCTGGAGCGCCCACATGGGAGCAATGGCGTCCCAGCGGGAAACGCCGTTTCTTTGTGAAGATGAAGGAAGCGTGCGCAGCAGGTCAACCAATGACTGGTGGACGTTGTCGCGAGACTCCTTGAGCGTTGATTGGCGCGCAGGGGTAGCAAACACAAGAGAGGCACGAGGAGATGAGTGGGGAGATGAAGATGCAGAGTCGCTGCCGCTGAGGGTCACGGACGCAGGCCGCGAGATCGGGGGAGAGTTGAAGTCAAAGTCGACGTCCATGCTGCCCGAGAGGTACGAGGGAACATCCGAGTTCTGCTTCTTGGGGAACTCCTTGAGCAGCTTGTCGTAGAGGCGCATGGCAATGGCCAGGGCAGTCATCTCGGAGATTTCCTCGCGGAACTTGTGGATGCGCTCCTCATCGTGCATAAAGGTCGGCGGGATGGTGGTGTACTGGCCGTGGCTGGTGGTGTGGGTTGTTTGGTGGTGATGGTGGCTGTGGGTGGTGGGGAAGCGGTAGGCAAAGAGGACGGGCATGGTCATCTGGGCCATGGCAATACCAAGAATGGCAAGATCGCCGAGCGCGCGCACATGGGAGGCATTGGCGGTGGTGGCCAGCTTGACAAACTCCTTGGTGTAGAGGCGCACGCTGTGGAACCAGTTGCGGGCAGGGGCCACGTCTAATCTGTCGTTGAAGATCTTCTTTTCGAAATATCTCTTTTCAAACTTGACTGTGTCTTCAATGAGGGAAGGGCGCAGGCAGCGGATCTGGTGGTTGGCAACGTCGAGCTTCATGGCCTCGAGCACACTGAGCAGGTCACGCATGCCTTTTACCAGGGTCTTGATGTCGTTCTCGCGGTTGCCCTTGCTGAGCAGGTTGTACATGTCGTCAACCCAGTCATCTCTCATAGGGGCGCAGTGGGACTTGAGCAGGCTGGCCAGCCATGAGGCTAGCTTTTCCAGGTCAGCGACGCCGTGGTTGAATTGTTGCATGAGGAGCTCCAGGTTGAAGCACTCGTCCAGGGATTGGCGGTCTCTGCTGGGAACAAGGGTCTGGATAATCTCCTTGACGGCCTTGAGGAGGTTGGGCAGGCACCAGTTGTTTGACTCGCCAAACTTTTCAACAAAGGCCGGGCGGTTGACTAGGAACATGCCCAGCTGCTCCTCCAGGGCCAGCCAGAACTGCTCGGCTCTCTGGTTCTTCTTGCGGCCCTTGTCGCCGTCCATGTTGGGGCGGAAGTGGAGCTCGGGGTCAAAGTTGATGTCATGTCTGAGGCGGGAGTTGAGGACGATGCGGTTAACATCCAGTTCGACGAGGGTGTGTCTGGTGACGGGAGGCTCGAGGCACGAGTCGGAGCTGCTGCTGCTGGACTTGGAGCTCTTGGATGGTGAGTTTGCCCTTGAGATGGCGACGGGAGTGTTGGACTGAGAGGTTTTGACGTTGGAGGCCGAGGCGGGCGGGGAGTCGAAACGGCGGGGCAGCTGGATCTGAGAGAGGGGGAAGGTGTTGGTCTGGCTCTTGACCGTGGTCTGGACTTCGGGCTCCTTTCCCTTGGTGTTCTCCATGCCACCACCAGCTCCTTCTTCGGAGGCCATGTTGGATGAGGTTGTCGAGGGGGGAGAGAGAGTGTGTGTGAGAGAATGAGTGAGTGAGTGAGAGTGAGAAGTGGTGAGGGCGAAGATGGCCGCGATAGAGATTGCAGATGGGATTCTTGTAAGTGGTGTTGGTGATGTAGTTGGTGATGTCGTTCCTCGTGTGGTTTGGCTGAGGGGTTTTTCTCTTCTTCTTTCTTGGGCCGGCAGCTGGTGAGAGATGAAATAGAAAAAGGAGAGCGAAGACAAAAAAGAAATAGAAGAAAAAAAAAGAAACAAGACACTAATGATAGATTGTTAGTTTTAGTTTAGTTTCAGGGTGGAATGGTTGAATTGCTCTGAGCCGCACAAAAGAAGTTAAAGCGAGAGCAAAAGGGAAAAATGGAAAATGAGAAAATGAACATGAGAAAAATGGATAAAAAGCTGGTGCGAATGTTGTGGTTATAAATAAAGCGACGGTCCCAAGGGAGATAAGTACCAGGAAGGAGCCAAAAAGTGACAAGGAAGTGACTCTAACTGGAAATTGAGCGACACGCACAGCACAGCACTGACTGCACTGACTGCACTGACTGCAGTTGCATTGATAGAGCTGAGTGTGATTCTGGAGCAGGAGGAGGAGGGAAAGAGGGAAGGAGGGAGGGGAGGGGTGGGATGTGTGTTTGGGTGGTCAGGAATAGATCGGGCAGGAAGAGCGAAAAAGAGAAAGAGAGAAGCAGTGTAAGAAGGAAAGAGCAACAATCACACACTCTCTCTCTCACACGCACACGCACAGCAAACGGTGAAGGTGTACCAGCAAACAGCCAGCATCCACTACCCGCTCGCAAACGAACGCTCTTTCCTTGTTGTTGTGTTGGTGCCAGCCTGGCTGCTCGTCTGTGTCCATCCACCGCCTGCTTTGAAACAGGAAAAGAGGAAGGCAGACAAAAGGGAACATGGAAAAGGAAGGAAGCAGATGGCAAGACAGGAAAAAGCAGGCAAGATCAAGGCCAGAACGCGCTGTGGGCAGGAGCAAACACAGGAATCTGCAACTGCACTTTTACTTGCACCTGCAAGATCCATGATGTGGTGTGTAGTGTGGAGGGCCACCAACACAGAGGACAGACCCCACCGTGCATTTATAACAGTGTGTACAGTGCAGGGTGGGGCCGAGGAGGACGGAAGGTCGAACTTAATGGAGTGGGTATTGATGACTTGCAGATATTGTGGTGCTTTGTGATATGTAAGAGGAGTGGCGGTAGAGTGCAGAGAGACAGCACAGCACAACACACACACGCATCAAACGAGAAGCCTGCAGCAATAACAAGAGGACAACGACCAAGACACACACACACACACACAAGCACAAACAAACAAGCAAGCAAAAGAAAAACAAACACACAAAACAACACGCGGCGCCCAGAAAATCGAAGGGGGGGGGAAAGGACACAGGAGACGGGCAAGGCTGGGCCAGTCAATGGGCTGGGCTCACGGGCCCAAAAAGGCCCGCTAACCACCTCCACTGGCTGTGTGTCTCGTCCTGGCCCGTCGTTTTTCTGGTGGGTTTGCCATTGTATTGGTTGTCGTGATCGTGTTCTTATATGCAGCCGGTCGTAATAGTGCGGTGGACGGTGTGTGCATGCAACAGCCGAGAGCGTTGTGTGGTCGGTTTATTGTTTGCTTGATACAGTGCAGGCGGGTCGTCTCTCGAGTGTGGCCGGTGAGAAGGGGGAGGGGGGAGGGGGAAAGCGTTGAACAAGGAGGTGGATAAAGTGTGGCGTAGAATAGTGTGGCGCATTGTGGCGTGTATGAATGATGTATTTATGTACTTACCCAAAGTGAATGTTGAGATGTGTAGTCGTAGAACGAGTGACGTGGGTGCTCTGTAGCAGATGATAAGAGGGAGAGTAAAGAATAAAAGAAAGAGAAGGTGAACAGCAAAGTTCAGAAAGAAGGACAGTAACAGGAACAGCAACAGGAAATATGAAGAAGCTGAAGAAGGCAAGGGAAATGGGGAAACGAAGGAGAAGAAGAAGAAGAAGAAGAAATAGAAAGCCCGGCATAATATAGCAACAAGTGGCACACGCGATAAAATCCCTAATATTCCGCACTGCTAAAGCCCAGCCTATCTGGTCTGGCTGACGCATCAAGCCAAAAGCCAAAAGGCAAGGCACGAAAAGCCACTAGACACATCACTAAATCACTAAATCCAGTCCAGTGCAAGGCCATGTCCATACAAAAACGAGGTGGAGATGGGGATGGGGAGGGAGGGGCCAGCCGGGGCATGCACTAAGGAAGAAGAAGAGATATGGCGTAGCCTGGAGTGAGCGAAGGGGACGAGACAAGACAAGACAAGCACAAGACAAGAAGAGACGAAGGGGGCGGAGGAGGACGAGGAGGAGGAGGAGTAGTAGGTGAGAGGGACTTGTCCTAGTTAGCACTAAGGACTTGGCCGTCCCAAAAAAAAAAAGCCAACGGGGGCTCTCAGACTTTGGGAGGGGAACATAGGCAAAGAGGAAGAAGACGAAGAAGGAAAAAAAGAAGGAAAAAAGAAAAGAATAAATAGAGTATAAAATGGACATAAAAGGCATAAAAGAGCATAAAAACAGCACAGCTTACGACGATAAATTCAATCAATTTGCGCCCATGTCTTGCAGCAAAGGACCTACTTCCTAAACGGGTTAAAACTCTTTTACCTCAACCCACCCTTCTTGAGAACTTGAGACGACGATCTGAGGGCTATTCTGTTCTATTTGCTCACAGTGTTTTAGTACAGGCCGGAGTCGATGAACGCTGCAGTGGAAATACACAGCCTGCAGCTTAGTTCTTACAGTGGGTGGCCATCGGCTTACCCACGCCCTAGAGCCCGCCCCCAGCGGTGTGCTGCTGGCTGGCTGGCTGGTTGGCTGGCTGTCTTGCAACTTGCCGACCTGCGATGCCGCTAGCACGGAAAACGATGTGCTGTATATCTCTTACCGTTTGTTTTTGCTGCTGTTGTGTGCCTGTTTGATTACTTGTGACTCGCAAGCGTCTGGCCTGTATGCACTAGGGACTGATTTGATTGGTAGTGAGGGTGGGCTGGGCCAACAAAAAACCAAAAAAAAAACCAAAAAAAAAAAAAAAAAGGAGATTGCACATTTTCCCTGCTTCTACTGTCCTGACCAATCCATCTTAGCCCCCTCGAGCTCCGGCCTGCGGGTGCGGGTGCGGGTACAGCTACAAGCTATGTCATTGATTCCTGCTATCGGCTCTTGCGAGGACAGGAAATACACAGCAAACAACGGCACAGTACCTAACTTTGCAGGTTCTCTGCCACCCATGCCCTGCTCCCCCCTCATCCTGCTTCCCAGATTGTCTCTGTGATTCATGCACAGTCTCATTTTATCCAGCGAGCCACTGAGAAAAAAACGCAATGCAGCAGGACCCGATATGGTGCATGAGAGTGGAATCACACGCAGAGCGTTTTTTTTTGGAACTCAAACACAGTCTCTTTTTCTCTCGAGCAGGCGAACAACCAAACAAGACAAACAATCACACAATCACATACTCAGGGTCCAAGTCCCGAAGGAAACCCAAGACGGAGGTGGTCACAGGATAGGGGGGGGCTTGGCTGCATGTTATTTGATTAGGGTTGATGACACGTGACCCACATAATAACCCTGGAGATGTTTACGGACGTAAATAATTCCGCGCTCTTCTTCGTTTCTGTCCCACGGGCTCGATCTTTTTTGCCAGTCTTGTTTTTTGTCTACGGCCCCGCTGCCCATCGGCCGAGAAGAGAATGAGGCTGGCCACACGTTGACCCGAGTTTCCATTAGTCCAGGTCTCAACATGGCCGGCCACCAAGAACCAAGGGGACTTGGCCTCTTCCAATACACAACACAGCGAGTTCAACAGCATAAACAGCAGTCAACATTGACATAAAAGACCGCTTCAGGGGGGGCTATACATGAAAACAGGGATTCTAATATAAAGACCAGCACCGCATCATCCCCATACAGCCAACCCGCTATTGCCAGCAGCAAAAAGAAGCTTTCGTTTTGCGTGTCTTTGCTTACTGGGCGGCCTTCTCCCAGCCAGAACAGCCTTAGTCGGGCCGCTTCAGGGAGGAAGGCCGTAATTGAGATCGGTTTAGGCGGCCCTGCTGAGCTCTCAGGTCCTTTTTGGGTCCTTTCTTGGGGTTTGGCTGTGCTGTGTTTGTCTGGCTAACAGGCGCAAATTTCCTCTGTGCTTCTTAGCGACACACCCCCCTCCACCCCCTTTTTTTTTTACTGCTTTTCCTTCTTACTTTCTTGTCTGGTCAGCCATGGGACAAGACAAGACAAGGCTTGGGATTTTCAAGACGCACTGGCGGCGGATTGTGGTGACCTCACAGTCAGATGTGCAGACGAGGTGAAACGTCACCAACAGTGCGAGAACACACATATAGACACTGTGTTGCGAGGCGACGCCTGGAAGTGTACTGCTATCAACGTAAACATCAACACTAACGTCAGCGTCAACAAAAATCGTGCACAGTGTCATCCCATAGTCCATCTATTCTGCCCGTCTCATAGTGTTCGTGCGTGTAAAGTTCGGCAGGCTTGGAAACACGACCCAAGCCCCAAGCCCCCGATGTCAAGACACAGGGCTCATATAACAGCAGAGACATGGCCAGTAACCTGTAGCCTGTAGCCTGGTTCTAGAACAGCGTGACAACGACTCGGTTTTGATGCATGAGTAGCCCTTTTGCACACACACACACACACACACACGGTCTCTCTGGTTTGAACTGCGCGCAGAGCTCGCTACGCACAGTCGAGGGTGAGACGTGGCCATACATCATACACACACACACATACACGACACGGGGTCCAACTCTCCGTATAACGCTCCATGGCCTACAGCCCACGGCCCACGGCCTACCGACCTTTTGTATTATAAATGCTGGAAAAAGAATCTCCCCCCTCTGCTCTGCCCCGCCCCTTTTTTTGTGGCATGGAAGACGATTCGAGTGATACAAAGAAGAACCAGTTATAGAAGTGCTACAGCAATCCTTCAAGGAACGATGGGGAACGGGTTCTGTTCCCGAGAGCTGGGAAAACCCGCCCGACAGCTCGCCCAGCCAGACACGAGAGAGACAGTCGCTGGGAGGGGACGGGGAGAGAAGATAGATTGAGAGTGTGAGAAAACATGCCTGGCTTAGCAGACGGTCCCTTTGTGCTGTGAGGTAATGGCGTAGTTCTAGAAACCCGTGTGTTATTTGTCGTCCGAGAAAAAAATGAACAGAGACAAAAATACCAAGCCTCATGACTTTTTCAGCAATGTTTCGTTTTCTTGTTTCTTCCTTACTAGCCGGGCCGACTTGAGGAGAGATGGCCAAGTGCAAAACCAGGCCAGCTGTACTGGCGGGCTTTTCTGGGGGGGGGGGGGCCCGTAAGCCTGACGTAACGGCTAGTTTTGCCGGAGATGGACCTACTTAGCTACCAGGCCAGAGAAAACCAGCAGGCCAAAGACGGCGGCTTGTCTTGAGACGGAGAAACCCACGATGAGGGAGAGCAGAGGGTTCGAGTCTCTGATACGAGAAAAGACAGCACAGCACATAAAAAGGGATAAAATAAAAAGTGGATAAAAGAAGAGGAAGGAGAAGAATAAAGTGGACCGCCGACGAATTGGGGCCCACGAATTGGACGACGACCCGGCTAAGCCTGATCCGGCTAAATTCAGGAACACCGCTCCAAAAAGCAAAGGGCAAAAAGAAAAAGAAGGGCTTGCGCCACAAAGCCACAAAGCCCCACCACTTACGACTTACCACCTACGACGGACGGAGACTACGGGCGGGGCCAGGGAAGGGGGAGGCGACGGAGCTTACAAACTACAGAATAAGATGGGCTCTCTAGCGGAGGGGCAGAGGGGCGAGGGCGAGCGCTCTAAGCACTAGAAGCAAGCTAGAAGATCCGACGTGGCCGTAGCTGAGCGAGAGCGCGAGTGACAGCCAGAGTGAGAGCGAAAATGGAACTGTGTGCGGTGTTGTTCAAGCCGGCCAATGAACGTGAGGAAACGAGCCGGAATCGGGTAGCGAGAGCGGCGTTATCAAGCGCCAGAGGCTATAAGCCCGGCCTTTTTGGTGCTTAGAGGCGGCTAGAGGGTGAGATTGAGGGTCAGTGTTGGCTTGGGCGTGGGCTTGGGATTGTCTCCTTTTTTTCTCCTTTTTTGCTTTTTTTTTCTTTTTTTCTTTTTTTCTTTTGTTTGGCGGAGGCGTGAGTGGTTTGTATCATGCACATGTCTGGATGGAGGGGCTGGATGGAGGGGGCTGGCTTTAGCGCTTAGCACGCTAAACGGTCACTGTTACAGGCCTGACGGCGCTATTTTATAGCGACAGCCCCCTGAGCTTCAGCGGACAATGCCCTGAACAGAGACAAGTATAGCCTGCTATACTGCCAGCAGCAGTCCCGTGTTTTCTCTTCACATCTTCAACCTCAATGCTATGCTCTGCTTTGCTTTGCTTTGTCATCGTCTCCTCGGCCTGGCTGCAGATGATCTGGCCAGCCTAAACAAAGCAAAGCAAAGCAACCCCGAAATGGCCAAATACGAAGATCCTATCATAACACTCTGCATACCGTCACACCACCACACAGCCAAGTAAGCTGCTAGCGCTGCTACTACCAGCATGCTACATAACCACCACCGCTACACTATACGCAAGCCCGTGCTTCCGTGATAATGGGCATCCCCGATCTTTGATGCCCTGTCTGTGGAAAGAAAGGAAAAACGGGCTCCGTGCGGCAGGGCCCAAATCGGCACCCCCCCTCTTCCCCATCCCCACACGAACAGCGCCTTATTGAGGGTACGGTCGGTACATGTATGTATGTACTTGATTGAGTACACGGACTGCAGACCACCTAATCAACAGCACACCACATACTAGCAGCCGAGGGAGGGTGCTGACTGCTGTTTGTATTTCCTGGCCTGCCGCTATTATCATGAACCCCCTTTCTCCTCTCTCCTCCCTCGCAAGCCACACAATAACAGACAATAACAGCACAGCACAGACACTACCGCTAACTAAGCTGGCCAAAACAGGCCGGCGTCAACCATCTCAACCCCGAATTACCAAGACGGCAAAAAAACAAGTCAGATGGGCCTACCAAGCTGAAAGTGATACTCGCCTTACACACACGCACACGCACACGCTCACGCTCACGCACAGAGGCACACTACACCACACCACACCACACTACCGCCACTGATCTGATATGTCTATACGGCCAAGCCAAGTCGGTCTACTTCCTGCGCTCTCTCCCCTTTTTTTCTTCTTTTGTTGCCTCACCGGACTGCAGACAACTAGGACGTTCAATTTGTCTGCCTGTATGCATGTGTTGGCCACGCTCTATGCGAGGGAGTGAAGATACAGCACATGGAGAGACACAGAAAGACACAGAACGATAGGCCCAGCCCAGAGTCGTGTGAATTGCGCAGTCACATCATCAGGCACGGTAAGAGAAAGACACTATATACTCATGTACATACTCATGTATGTACCTATGTGCTGGCTGCTCGATAGAAGGCCGTGACGAGACTCTAGCATGTATCATGCAGTCACAAGCTTGTAGCACATGTCACATCAACAACCGCGCAAACATGCACCGGTTGTATATACAAGCGTGTCTCTCTCGATCGACAAAGAGACAAGAAAGCTAAGTGCATACACCAAACCAAGCACATACATACATTGACCCCCACCCACTACCTATAAAGCCATAAAGGGGCGGGGGGCATAAACTCGGTCCTCAACCACAAGGGCTGGGCAACAATACAAATAACTTACATTGCCATATTGCACCCAGCCATCAAACACCGCTTGCATGAAGCGAGAAACAGACGAATGGCAAAGTCATCAGCGGCCTGTCCTCCTGCTCCCCCTCCCAGCATTAACGCACCAAAAAAGAAAGAAAAAAAAAGTCCTGCTCTTCCTCCTCCTCCGCCCTTTCACCCCCTGCTTGGCTGGCTGGCTGGCTGGCTCGCTGCTAACATCTTAGCCTCGTTCTTTGCTAAAAGAAGCAGAAACTCAGAGTCAGCGTCTGCATGTCCAGAGAATCACAGACACCAGCTGAGCAATTCTTATCCCTCTGGTCTTCCTCCATCATGTATTACACGCACATACAGACGCACACACGCGAGCTTGCAGATGGCCACTTTGCATCTCCTCTTGTCTCGTTGATAGGGAACATCCCCAGCCTAACATTGGCTCAGCACATATCCAATTCCAATTCCAAGACTTACCTCTGAGAAAGCAACAACGAGAGAGAGAAAAAGAAAACAACGATGCTTGCATTGCAGTATTGCCACCCCGAGCTAGACTGCAGATTGGCTTGCGCACTGTCTCGTGGGGCTCATGTGATCTTCCCTCTCACGCTGCTAGCTAGCCTTGTTCTTTTTCGTTGTGTGTGAATGGATTTTCAAAAGCGGTCTTGGGAAAAAGGAAGGAAAAAGAAAGAAAAAAGAGAAAAGAAATACGAAGAAAAAAAAACTTCTTCACGATCATTGATCTTCCTTGTTGCTGATCTCATAACACCTATCCTATCACTGCATATAGCGCTCTATGCTATTATGGTACCCACTAGAGCCCGGGTGAAAAGCCCCGGTTTTAGCGGGCCACATCGCTGTAGTCTAAGCACGCTTCAGTGGGTTTGGCCCACTAGCAGCCTGTAGTTACAGCGGCAAGTATAACAACACACCGATTCCTCCCTCTCTGATTTCCGCTTCACGTTGCAGTTCAGGCATGGCAAGTCCAGACTTTTCATCCTGCTTAGCAGGTGAAGGCTGGGCTTAACTGACACCACCAGCCAGGCTAATAAGCCCGTACGTCGTAGTATTAGCAAGCTAGAGTCAAGTCAAGGCCGGGGGAGGAAGTGGTGGTGGTGTCTGTCTGCCTGCCTGGCTCTCTCTCTCCCTGACAGGAGCAAAGAGAAGAAGAGGAAAGCAAGCCTGGAAAGCCCCGTCCATTAACAAATCCCACATCCCCCTCTACCCCTTGAACCAACCGGCGGATCGTAATTTTGGTCTCGATGATTCTCATACTGCTGTCTCTTGCGTACTCCGCGCACACAGAAGCAAGAGGGGAAGGGGAGGACCACCGATATACACACAAACTGCGAGAGAAGCAAGTAAAGAGATGGAAAGAAAAGATTCGGATACAGCCAGTCCGGAAGCCGGAGTGACTTTGTTCCGGTGTTGTCTCTTCTTCTCTGGCGGGCTTTAAAGAATGGAGACGGGATTTTGTTCTTCGTTTTCGTTCTCGGTGAAGCTTCAGAATTATACCGAAACCCAGACCCTTTTGTATATACTTTTTTTTTCTTCTTTCTTTTTTCCCTCTTCGTCTTCTCCTATCGTTGTTCTTCTTGTCTGTCTTCTGACAAAGAAGCTTGCTAGCCGGCAGAATTCTGACGATGGCGTGGTCGGGCGGTGAGCAGATAAAGAAGGAAGGCACCGAAGCCCTCACCATTGTTCCATGGACATTCTAGAATTTCTTTTTTTATCGCTCTTTCCCGCCTCGAACTCGGCTTCTTTCCTCTTGAGCGCTTTAAAGTTCACCGCAATAAGTGTCAAACTGGACCGCATGCTATGCTCTTAAAAAGAAATCTTTCTCCGCTGCGATTAATGTTTGCTTGTAGTCTTGGCCACATTGTTGCTTTGTGCATATCAAAGTTCATCCCTTTCAAGTAAAGAGAGAAGAACGGAAAAAAAGGAAGAGCATTCCTCAGGCCATGACTTGCACGGCACATCCGCCACCCCAAGCAAAGCCTTTTCTCTTTCTCTTCGCATGGCAGCCAATGAAAAATAGCGGTTTACTTATTTGCCTGTTTGTTTTTCCTTTTTTTTTCTTTCCCTTTTCCATTTTCCCTTTTTATCATCCCCCCGTCTCACCGAATGAAAACAAGAAAAAAGGGCCCTTGAAAAAGGAAGGGTCTTCACACCATGTTAGTAGAACCTAACGGCCGTTAAAGGCGGGGACAACCAAGACCAAGACTACCACTTACCACTTCCCACCCGCTCACCGACGGTTTGTCCCAGGCGAAATTCGAGCTCGGATCCATCATGGCTGTTTCGCTTTTTTTGTCTCCTACGCTCTTTCTCTGCTGCCCCTACCCCCCCCCCCCTCCCCTTTACGCCACGCCAATCCAGTCCAGTCCAGTCGAGTCCAGTCAGTCAGTCAGCCAGTCACTCTGAATAGGCAGACATGTGATACATCCCAGCGCGTGTGTTGTGTGTATGTTTGAGTTTGAGTTTGAGTTTGAGTTCGAGTATGAGTTTGAGTTCCAGCTTAAGCTTGAGCTTGAGCTTCGGCTCGAGCTTGTGTGTATTGTTGTGTGTGAGGAGGGGTCGTTGACGGCATGAGCTTCACAATATCTTTGTCTTTTTCTGCTTGTTCGTTTTTACATTGCTTGCTTATACAATACAATACCCCTCCCTCTCTATCCAATCAAGCGCGGTGGCGGGGACGGCGCTGCGTGCTGTAAATAGAATCAAACCATTGCATACAAGGAATGAGGGTGTGTGTGTGTGTGTGTCTGTGTCTCTGTATCTCTTTATCTCTGTCTGTGTCTGTGTCTGTCTGTGTCTTGTGACAGTCCCTGCCATCTGCCACCACCTGGCAGCACACGCAAGGGTAGGCACGCGTAAAGTGCATTGTCGACGTTTTGTTCCCCTCCTTGACGCGCCGCCCTCTCTACAATATCAACAACGAGAAGAAAAGTAGAGCGACGAAAAGCAGACGAGCCAGATATTTGCTTGATTTGTGTTGTATTTTTGTTGTATTTTTATTGTATTTTTATTGTATTTTTATTCCATTTTTACTGCATTTCTATTTTATTTCGTCACAATTTCCACCTGGTTTTATTCTTTTTTTTTTTCAGCAAAAAGGGAAGGAAGTGAAAAAAATAAACACAGCTCCAGGCAGCCCTTGCCTTTTTATTCTTTTTTATTCTTTTTTATTTATTCTTTTCTCTTTCTTTGCCTACAACCTACGCCGTCTCTTTTTTGTTTTTTTTCCTCTTCTTTCTGCTCTCCTATATTCCGCCCCTCGTCTCCGGAACCTCATGCATCAGCTTCTTGCTCGCCACGCTTTACAACCCTGGAGTCTCTGCCGCAACGCCCCTAGCTTAGTTTCAGCTCCGGCTTCTTGTTTGTCACCTCCGCCGCCGTCGCCGCCGTCATCCCGGCCCTTCTCCACCGCCCGGCCTCTTGCCCCGCTCCGTCGCCCGCGACGTACTGCCTTTCCGTTCACGGCCGCCGCTTTCACGGCTGCAGACCACCCGCTCCTCGCCTGTGCGCCGTTCGGCCCGCCGCTGATAGCTCCCTGTGTGTGCTGTCCCCCCAGAGCCGCCGCTTATAGTGTGCTTGCCCGTTGCTGTCCGGGCATCATGGCGCCGCCCAAACAGTCTACTTTAGGGTATGTCAAACCCTCGCAAACGACGCTGGGGTGTGTGTGCCCGCATCTGGCTCAAGCGTGAGGATCTGAACCACACTGGTTCTCACAAGATCAACAACGCCCTGGGTCAGATTCTCATTGCCAAGCGCCTGGGCAAGACCCGCATCATTGCTGAGACCGGTGC
>JAXHKQ010000361.1:0-22369 GCA_038407185.1 Chalaropsis ovoidea
CCACCCCCCCCCCCCCCCCCCCCCCCCCCCGACCGGCCAGCCTCACAGCGCCATTGAGCGCCGCCGCTTAGCCCGCGCCACATCGTCATCAGGCGCGTCGGCGGCGCCAGCGCTCTCCTTCTTGCGCTTGGTCGGAGGCGCCTTCTGGTGCTGACCATCGGGCATGGGCGGGAACGGCAGCAGCAGCGGCTCATGGCGCGTGCGGTCGGCGTCGTCCTTGCGCATGAGCTGCTCGCGGTCTCTGACGCGGCGCTGCAGCCCCGGCAGGCTCTTGAGCTTGAGTTGCTTTCTAACCAACTGCTCCTGGCTGCGGGGCATGACGATGGGCTGGCGCGCAAGGGCGCCCCACGGCGGCCGTGACTGGTTCATGGCCACGGCGAGCGGGGACTCGTCGCTCCAGCTCTCTGTCTCGCTTTCGGGAAAGTCGCCAAACGACTCGCCAAAGACATCCCCGAGCGCCTTGCCCAGGCGTTCCCGAAGCCCGTAGGTAGGACGGGCAACCACGTGTTGTGTGGATATCCGCAGGCTGCTCATGGCCGATAATGGCCCATACCCAGGCATCACGCGAGTGCGCGGGTTGTGCAGCGCACCTAAAAGCTCCTTGGTGACGGTGGTGGTGTAAACAATAAAGTCCTCGCTGGTCGCGTCCGACACCAAGATGCGCAGCTTGACGTCCTCAAACGGCCGGATTTGGTCGGGGTCAAACTCTCTGTCGGGGCCAATAACCCGAGGGTAGAAATACCGCTGCGCCATGGAAATGAAAGCCGCGGCCAGGTACATATCCTCGTCGGGCATGGCAGGACGGAGCTTCATGGCGCGCTTGCGGTGGAGGTTCATGACGGGCATATTCGCACAACGCTTGGGGCCAGACGGAATTCTAAACATGCCGTGCCGCAAGACGTTGAGCCGATCGCGACTGACGTAGGCCATGACAGGGCGCGCGTGGTACTTTGGCGGCTCCTTTTCCTTGGCCGGCTCGTCGTCGTTGGTGCCGACAAAGCTGGCTGTCTCTGCAATGCTCACATTCTCCGAGTCAAAAGGGACAGTCGACTCGGTGCTAAAAGAGCAGTCGTTGAGATCCGGGTTATCACTGAGCTCCCAGACTGCTTGCAGCTTGACTGCGCTGGCATGTGGCCGGCCGCCAAGCCAAAAGGGGAGCAAGCTGTCGGGCCGCGATTCGACCACGGGGTGGCGATCTGGAAATAGGCGCCACATGATGCTCATAATGCATGAGAGGTCATTGTATGGGGGAGTATCTCTAGGGGAAAAGATCGTGGATATGTGCTGCTCAAGATCATAAACATTGTTATGACTGCCTATGTTTTGTGGCGCGGGCTCCGGCACGGGGTGCTCGCTGCGGTCGAGATGGTCCCACTCTACTCTAAAGACCTTGGCGTGCTGATCCGACCATGAAATTGGACGGACGTGCAATGACACAGTCTGGTACTGGTGCAGGATGTGGTAGATGGTAAAGGCCTTGACTGATCGTGGCCTGGAGTAGACGCATGGCTTTGATTTGATGTCTGGTTTGCACAAAGGGCTACTGCTGAGGGAGCCTATCATCGTCTGTAGCAGGCTCCAGTGCTTTGGCTGCTCTTGGTTGATGGGGGACCAGAGGTGGGTGTTCTGTCTAGAGGAGCAATTGGACAGGTCGGGAGGGGACGTATCGGACTCTGAGTCGGAAGGCGATCCAGCCAATTCGGGGGTGGGCGTCGGACTGATTTCAGCGTCGCGGTCGTCGTAGTCTTCGGCTGAAGGAGAGGGGGAGCTTCTGGGGTGGTGAAGAGGCTCTATGGGGGGAGGCGCTTGACGGAGGTCTTCTGTCGTCATGACAATTCCCGTGCGGGTGATGGTGTCTGTGTGCGGCGTGCGAGAGTCGGAAGAAAACGAGCCAGAAGAAAACAAGTTCCACAGGGTTCCAAGAAACGAACCGTGGCTGATGGAGAGGCCGGGAGAAAAGCACGCGTTAGTTTGAGTATGTCCCCGAGGTGTGCTGCGTAGGGGGGGGAGGGGGATTTGACGTTGTGTGGATTAAAACGAGAAAAAAAGGAGATTTGCGACTTGGTTGAAATGGAACAAGCACTAGACGACAAAGCCAGGGAATGTACCACAACAATAACGAGGTGTGAAGTGGTCAGGGAGGCGCCCAGACAGATGATGAAGCACAGAATAGGGAACAGGAAAAAAAGGAAAGTGCAGCAAAACAAGAGGGGGGAGAAGTACAAGTAAAGAGCGTGTGGATGGGATGGATATACATAGAACAAGCAAGCTCGGGCCGGTATTTGAAAAAGCGCCAAAGCAAGTCTTGGTTTGGTGATGGTTGATTTGATTTGACCGTTTTGGCTTCTGCAAACAAACAAGCCAATCAAAACAAAGCTGCGAGAGGGCGAGAGGGAAGCGAGCGAAGCGAGCAAGACAGCAACAAAACGCAGGACGCAAGTTGTCAAGAAAGACGGATCGTGACAGAAGGGAGAGCGAGAGAGAGCCGGATTCAGGACGAGACGGGATAATAAAGGGATGAAGACAAAGAAGAAAAAAAGAGAGAAAGAGACGGACTCACACCATAGTCGGGTGTCTGCTGGCGTCTTCTCAGGCTCTCTCACACAAGAAGAGTCTAGATCGCTGGTTGAAGAATCGAGACAGACGTATTAAGGGCGGTGAGGGATCCAGACAGAACAGGGATGGGTTAGTCTGGGGCGGCGGGCTCGATGATGTCAGCAAGCTGGCAAGCGGAGCAGCTGTGAGGGCGAGGGCGATGGCGATGGCGATGGAGCCGTGATGATGATGATAATTGTGGTGGTGGTGTATAAAGAGAAGAGAAATGAGGCGGGAGAAAAGCAGAGATGCAGGTTTTTCAGGAGGAGAAGAAAATTTTCGCCAGGGAAAAAAAGAGAAGGTACGGCGACAGAGTTTTCTTTTTCAACCAACCTGCAACGAAACGAGCAGTTGCTTGATCGGGATTTGGTGGCCACTAATAGCAGCAACAGCAGCAACAGCAGCAACAGCAGCAACAAGCAAGAAGCAAGAAGCAAGAAGCAAAGCCAGGCAGCCAAAAGTATGGTTACACACGGTGCATATATGGGGGGAACTGTGCTGCGTTGATTCAAGTGAGAGCGAGAAGAAGCTTTGCTTCAGTCTTTATTGTTCTTTGGCACGTTCGTATCTCGGCCAAAGAATTGCTTCTTCTGGGCTCTGCCTCCTGATAGAAACGCACCATTAGGGCCACAGGGCCACAGGGCCACCGCCCACACTACACACACCGCCAAGGAACGCCCTCTGCAGCACGCAAGCAAGCTCTCCTCTCTTCGGCGTCTCCTGCTCTCTCCGGAACAAACCAAACAACATCCATCACACACACATACATACACCCCCGTTTCACTGCCTAAATAAAAGCGGGCCCTTACGCGCTAACGAAGCCCGAAGCTCTTCCTTCCTTCCTGCTTTAGGCCTGCCTGTCGCGCCGTGGTGGATCCCACCAACACGCGTTAGTTGTGCGAACTCACATGACCTGTCGCTCTCTTTTTTTTTCTCTCTTTTGTTAGGCAGGCATGCAGTTGATGTTGTGTGCGAAGGATGGAGATTAAGTGGGTCTTTTAGCTTTGCAGCCTAAGAATATGTGCAATAAATAGTATCTGGCAGATGGAGCGCTGTGATTGGCTGGTTCGCTCAAAAAGCCAACCCTATGCTTGGTGTAACCCGTAAACATCAAGACATCTGACCAGCTGCATCACCAGTGTCACTGCTTGAATTCTTCATAGCCTTATCGACAAAATGTGAAACAAAAGTCGGGCCACAGAGTCTGACTTGATACGCCTAGAAACAACAGAGCAGTTGATATAATGTACCAGAAAAAACTCACACTCATTCATCATGTACTAACCCTAAAACCAACTCCAGACGCCGCACCAGAAACATACATACAAGAGACACACACACACATGCATCACATCACGATACACTCCCTATCTCGCATCCGCCCACCACTCGCCTGCCGCGGCCCCGGCGCCTGTGGAGGCCTGTATTCGCCGCCCGCCATCGCCGGCGGCGGCGGTCTCGGGCTATACGGCATGACGGCCGGACCGTGGCGCGCCTGCTCATACGAAGGCGGGGGCGGATCGTCGTCAAAAGCATACTCGCCATCATCCAGATGTGCACGTGGCGCGGCTGCGCCGACGGGTCTGCGGGCGATGGGCGAGCCCGCCGTGGGCGACAGCCGGCGTGGGGCGGCGGCGCGGGAGTGCAGCGGGATGCCGCGCGGGTTCACGAGCGGCGAGCTGGCGTAGCGATAGTCGTGGCCGTGGCCGTGGCCGTGGTTACGTGTGGGATCCAGGACCTGTGAGTCGAGAGCCTGAGCCTGCGAGTGGGACGGCGAGCGCGAGTGCGTCGATGACTGGACGTGGTGGCGTGCGTTTTCCTCTTCCTGGAGTTGCAGGGCAAAGGCAAGGTCGTTGTCGACTTGCTCGCTGGCTGAGCGCGGCGTGCCGTTGCTGTTGTGGCTGTCGATGATGCCGGTTTCCTGGGTAAAGATGGCACCAGAGGAGTCTACAAGCGCCTGTTGGCGGGGAGGAAGCGCTGGTGGATGGGCGCCTGTGTATGGACTGGTGCCGCCGCCGCCGCCGCTGTTGCCACTGACAATGCGAAAGTCGCCCGAGAAAAACTCAGCCTGCTCGCCGTTGATATCGACGAGAGACTCCCAGACCACCTCTTCGTGGTGGGCAAAGCCCTAATCAGTCACGAGGGAGAGCAGCTGGAGCGTGTCGGGGTGTCGGTAGAGCGTGGAGAAGTGGTCGTTTCGGAACAAAATGCATACGTGGTTCGGAGGCGTGGATTTGGTCAGGACGTCAAGCCCGGTGGGCGTCAGCTGGGTGGCCCAGTTCATGACAAAGTCCTTGACGGTAAAAAGATCCTGAAACGTCTGCTGTTCCTCTTCCGAGAGGCCATCGCCACTCAGCTTCGCATCCATCTCATCCTCCTGCGACATGAGGATCTGGGCAGCCTCAAATGTCGGCGCACTGCGCTGCATGGCCTCGAACTCCAGGCTCCCCCTGGCTGGGAGCCAGCCGTGGACGAGTGGGATGGCAAAGGTCGAGTAGAAGTGCATCTCGGGGCTGTCCTCGAAGCCCCCGGGGATGGAATCGTCGCGTTCAATGGGGTGCATGTGGCCGAGAGAAGTGCGCTTTGCGAGGCGGGCCTGCTCGGCAGTCGGGAGGAAGCGGGGGTTGACGTTCATGCCGGTATGGAGGCCCCGGAGGAAGTCGGCGAGGTCGCCAATGTCGGGCACGGTGGAGTCTGGCGAGCTGTCCTTGGAGAGAAGCTCGTGGATGACGGCCTGCAGCAGCAGATTGAGACTGATTTGCTCCTTGTCAATCAGGATAGACGCCAGGTTGTGATCGCTGGTCTCTGGCGTGGAGATGATGAGCGCATTCACCAGGGCCACAAGTGGACACGGCCCGTTGGCATTTTGCATGAGAATTGGCGAGGTGCGCATGAAGCCGCGGTCCTGCCATGTGATCCTTCGCACCATGTAGGTCTCATTGCCGTGGACAGGGCGTGGCAGGTGGCGGGGCGGGGTTGGAGGCGGTTGTGAACTGGCGGCGGCGGCGACGGCAGCGGCGGCGCGTGGTGGAGTCTCTGCAGGCGCGGGTGGGTTCTCTGGGGTGACAAGGACAGCCGACGGCTGTGGTGGGCCGTGGCTGGTGGTCTCCGACTCGGGCTCAAGGTCAATCAGGTTCCATTCGTCTGATGGCGGCGACTGTGAGGCTGCAGGAGGCTGGGTGTTGTCACCGTCCTCCCAAGCACCAAGGGTATGTGACGAGGAAGCTGGGGGGAATAGGCTTGGCTCAGCATGGGCTTGCGCGGGTGTCAACGGAGCAGTAAACGGGTCATCAAAGGGATGCGCATGGGGTACGGGGGGTACTGGGGGTACGGGGGGCACGGCATCGAACGGGCATGGAGCTAGGGCGGCAGAGGCAGAAGCAGAGGCAGAGGAGGCGCCGGTGTTTTGCTGGGTGATGCGCAGCTTGAACGGGTTGGTCTCTTGCGGAACGAGC
This sequence comes from Chalaropsis ovoidea, assembly GCA_038407185.1. Classification (NCBI taxonomy): domain Eukaryota; kingdom Fungi; phylum Ascomycota; class Sordariomycetes; order Microascales; family Ceratocystidaceae; genus Chalaropsis; species Chalaropsis ovoidea. The sequence goes on from JAXHKQ010000361.1 coordinate 6,051, forward strand.
GGCTGAGCAGGCCCGTGGTAAGCGCCGCGGTGAGGGGATTGTGGGTGCGGTGGGTTCTGGTAGGGGTCTGCTGGTACAGAAGAATCCGGAAAAGGATTCATGGTTGGCCTTGAATGTGTAGCGAGGACAGAAGAGAAATGAGAGAGCGTGTGTGAAAGAGACAGAAAGAAAGCCGAATGTCGACAATACGGAGAGCGTAAAAGAGCGCAGGGAGGGTTGGCAGAGGGGAGGGAGGAAGAGTTGGCTGAGGAAATGTGAGGCGGGTTCACTCAAGAAATGTGAGGAGCATAACACAAATTCAACGCCTAGAAACACTGTAACAAAGCCAAGACAACAGCAGCTTGTTGCGGACTTGTACGTGTCTCGTCTGCTGCTTGAATTGTTGCTGGCTGATGGCGGAATGCCTGGAACAAGAGAGCCTTGACAGCTGGTGAAATGTACACAAAAAGCACAAGCAGGAGGGGGAAAATAGACAAGAGTTAATTACAAAGGTACTGTGACTTGCTCTACATGCAAAAATGTAGCACAAAACTGCGTGTGCAAATGTACTGCGACTTGGTCCTCAGTGACGTAGCTGCCTGCACCCGGAGGGCTTCTGATACTGAGCTCTAAGTTGCCTGCCTGGTGCTGGTCTGGCCTGCTTTGTTGTTGTGTGGCTGACCATGGGATGTGGCGCAGGGCCGGCTAGGCAGCCGCGGGATTGCACTCCGCCACGGACCGGCAGCCAGTGGCAGCCAGGTGTCGGCCGCAACGTCCCGGCTTCCCAGCTGCCAGCTGTCACCAGCTGTCCAGCCCACCCACCCTTGGCCCCTGGTCTCGTGGCCAATTTGGAGAAAACAAAGAAAACCCGGAGCTCCACTATTCTTTAGGCTCTTGGCTAGTGGAGACTAAAATCTCTGCACTCTCCAAACCCCGCGAGACCATGTGAGATATATCAGACTGCTGCTAAGGTGCGGCTGTCTGCTGAGCAACCAAAGGCCCGCCGCTCTTGGAGTCACCAGGCCAAGGAGCGCTGGCATCCGGAAGGATATGGCCGTGTTCTCCGCTTTCACCAGCGTCAATATCAGCACCAGCACCAACACCAACACCAACACCAGCGCCAAACCCCGCGAAACAAACACACCAGCACGGACGCCCCCTTTGCGTGCGTCTCCACGCCAGCCAAGACCGCGGGTCATAGCGTGGGCATGCTATGGACAGGGTGGAGAAGATGCCAGGCCAGTCAGTGCCGGGTGCAGGCAGGCCGCCGGCTGCTGTGGAAGTTGGAGAGGACAAGAAACGAAACGAAACACATGGCCAAGGCTTGGAGGCCCGCAGTGAGCTAGCAGCTATCAAGGCCTGGCTGACGTGTGGGAGGAGACAAACAACAAACAGACCTCGGGCGCGGCTTGACAGAGCCGGCCGGGTAGACAACAGCCAAGGTTGGCTTGGAGCTTGCAGCTTGTCGTGTGCAGCTTGACGTCTGCAGCTTGTCGTCTCTATCTTGTGCTTGTCACCTGCAGCTTGGAGCTTGGACGCTGTGCATTCTGCACGCAATCCCTAAACCAACGACAGCAGAACCATCAACCCGCCGCCCACCTTGCATCGCGATGCGGGCCCTCATTTCGTCTGCGCTGGTGGCGTCACACCAATATCAACCAACAACGAGGGAGGGTCCCCTTCCAGCGCCCCGGCCTTCAGCGTTGCCAGAAGCCTCCCTGGGCTAGGTTGCTGCTTGCTGGCCGCCTGATTGACCCAAGACTGTTTCTTGAAGCGTTCCTTGGCCCAGCTTAGCTTCTCTGCAGCTCGAGCCAGACAGCTCCCTTGTTCCCTCTCCTCTGTCTCGTCTCTCTCCGCCAGCTGCCCCTGGTCTAAGCTAGTTCCAGTTTATCCGCACCTGGCACCATGCTTGGTTTTTGTTGGAGAGAACGTGGCTAATGTTGAGCTTTGGCTGTAAGGAGCTGCAAGGCCGACCAAGGTCACGACGATCAATACTTCCGGGCGCGTTGGAGACCGCGAGATGGCAGTGCAATACCGGCTTTAAAACATGCCCAATTCCCGCCGCTCCCTTTCGTATCCCCTCGAGATCGGTCATGATCAGCGCTCTGCCTGTCACTCATATTAACAAGAGGTTCCCCTGCACCTCTGCCTTCAAACGAGCCATCATCTGCACTGTGTTTGTGTCTGTGTCTCCTTGAGCTATCCACTCTGCCCTATCTGTCCTACCAGTCCTTTAGCGGCACCAACACTCCCTGAGCTACTCCCACGCAAATCACTCCCACTATGCGCATCTCCCCTCTCTTCCTTGGCCTGATGGCTGCTGGCTCGCCCGTAGCCGGCCTGCCCAACCCCGCCACCCCCAACCCCATCGACGCCCTCAACGCCCTAAAGCGGGACGGCGCCTTTGACTCGCAGAGCGCCGTCGACAGCCACAAGGCCACCCACGCCGCCGTGCAGTCCTTTGTCGAGCAGCACAAACGCGACACCGCCGCCGGCATCCCGCTGTCGGCGCGCGGCCTGCCCACCGCGCAGATGCGCAACGGCACCACCACCGTGTACGGCCGCATCCTGGGGTCCACCGAGACCTTTGCCGGCGTGCCCTTTGCCCAGCCGCCCGTCGGCGACCTGCGCCTGCGCAAGCCGCGCGCTCTGGATACCTACGAGCCCACGATTGACGCCGCTGGCATCGCTCCCGGCTGCCCGCAGATGTACGTGAGTCTCGAGAGCAACACCAGTGCCATTCTGGACGTCCTGGGCAACGTGCTCACGCTGCCGCTGCTGCAACCAATCACCGGCCAGGAGGACTGCCTGACAGTCACCGTGCATCGCCCCGCCGGCCTCGCCGCTGACGCCAAGCTTCCCGTGCTGTTCTGGATCTATGGCGGGGCCTTCCAGTTCGGCGCCACCAATATCTACGAGGCCGCGCCGCTGATTGCCTCGGCCTTAGGCGCCGACATGCCCATGATTATCGTCATGGCCAACCACCGCGTGGGCGGCTTCGGCTTCCTGCCTGGCGCCGAGGTCAAAAAGGCCGGCGCGGCCAACCTGGGCCTGCTGGACCAGCGGCTGGCACTGGAGTGGGTGGCGGACAACATTGGCAGCTTTGGCGGCGACCCGGACAAGGTGACCATCTGGGGCGAGTCGGCAGGTGCCATGTCCGTGTTTGACCAGATGTCCCTGTACGACGGCAACATTGCGTACAAGGGCAAGCCGCTGTTCCGCGGCGCCATCATGAACTCGGGCTCGTTCACGCCCGTCGAGGACGTCGACTCGGCCAAGGCCCAGCGCGTGTACGACAAGGTCGTCCAAGAAGCCGGCTGCGCGGACAGCAGCGACTCGCTGCAGTGCCTGCGCGGCATCGACTACAACACCATGCTGCGCGCGACCAACTCGCTGCCCGGCGCGCTGTCGTACAGCGGGCTGGCGCTGCCCTACCTCCCGCGGCCTGACGGCACGGCGCTGACTGCGTCGCCGCACAAGCTGCTGGGCGAGGGCAAGTACGCGGCGGTGCCCATGATCATTGGCGACCAGGAGGACGAGGGCACGCTGTTTGGTCTGCTGACGGGCGGCGTCAACACCAACGCCGACATTGCCACATACCTGACGTCGTACCTGTTCACGCTGATCACGCCGGCCGACATCCGGCCCCTGGTCGATCTGTACGGCACCAAGGGCCGCGACGGCTCGCCGTTCAACACGGGCATCTTCAACCAGCTGTACCCGGGCTTCAAGCGGCTGACGGCCATCCTGGGCGACCTGGTGTTCACGCTGGCGCGCCGCGTCTTCCTGACCACCACGCTGGCGCTCAACCCCGACGTGCCGTCGTGGAGCTACCTGAGCAGCTACTGGTACGGCACGCCCATCCTCGGCACGTTCCATGCGTCCGACGTGCTCGCCATGTGGTACGGCCTGCCCGGCGGCAACGTCGTCGACAGCATGCGCCGCTACTACATCAACTTTGTCCACAACCTCGACCCCAATGTCGGCTCCACCCGCCAGCAGACGTGGCCGCAGTGGCGCGAGGCCAAGAAGCTCATGCACTTCCAGAACCCCGCCAACAACATCATCGACGACAACTTCCGCCAGCCCGCCTTTGAGTGGATGTCCCAGCACGCCGACATGCTGCGGGCCTGAGGGCTTCGGGGCGAGGCACGGCGGAGCAACATTCAGTGTACATATTCTTCTTCTTCTTTTTTTAATTATGTGTTAGGACGGTATTTGGAGGCTTTGGACGGCGTTTTTTTGTCCTGTGCGCTATTAGTGAGCAGCTCTTATAACTTTTAATGTTATTTACGAAAGACACAATCGTGTCAGTTATGAAGCACCGCCAGGACGAAGAGGTGAACAAGTTGGTGATGTGCTGGTATAAGTCCATGTGCCTGATGCGCATAAGTGCATAACCCGCTTAGTCGCATGGGCGGTGTTAGTTATGTCCTAGGGTTGTCTAGGGTCTATGTCTGGTATGTTACACAACACCACGCACCACTATCTACACGAACATTCTAACGAACCTTCTTCCGACCTGTTGTTTCTTTTCCTTTTCTTTTCTTTCTAACGATCAACCTCGCTTCTCGAGCACCCCGATGCACAGTTACACACATCCACACACGAGATCAGCGATAGCAAAAGGCTTGGCTCGAGAACGAGGTCTTTCGGGCGAGTTCCAGTGTGTCTAGTGCGCGCCTGCATGTTCTGTCTTGTTCTGTTCTCTTCTGCTGCCCCTGGATACTCACACCTGATACATCGCAGGCCCAGCCCGGCTGGTGGATGATGCGATGGCATGATCAGAGACCAAAAGCCCTCGGGGCCAAGGGGCATGTATGTATGTATGTATGTATGTATGTATGGGCTACGGGGTACGGGGTACGGGCTGTGGGCCAAGGAAGCCGGCAGAAGGCGTACTGGAATACGCAGCTACACTGGGGGACAGGCTGCGCACATGACCCCCTTTTTTTCCCCTTCTTTTTCCTTTCTATTTCTCGCGGTGTGTGTGTGCGTGTGTTGATTCGTCCGCCTGCGTCGCCTTGTCCGTGGGCGTGATAGGCGGGGACGGACTGGTGCAGATGGCGGCGAGTGGCTGTACACGTATTATGCAACTAGCCGGCATGCATGGAAAGAAGAGGACGTCGGCAAAGAGACAACGCGAAAGACGGCCGAGTTTTGAGCTGTGGGCTGCAATGTTATGTTGTTTTGTGTTTGTTCCTGCTGGCCTGTCTGCCTGCCTGCTTGTGATGTGATGTGATGTGATGTGATGTGATGTGGTGCATAGAACAAGTCAAGGCTCACTGTGCTGTGCTGTCCTGTGCTATTCTATGCTGTGCTGTGCTCCAGACAGGCCAGACAAGCTGTGACATGTCAAGACGCCAGCCCAGCCAGATGCAAATCAAGTGTGCACGCTGGGCTGGGCTTCTGTGATTTGATCTCCCAGTCACTCAGTCACTCACTGACTCGGCCCTTGGCTTGCATCGCGCTCGTGGCCGTCACAAGTCACAAGTCACGATTTGGAGAGGGGCAGCAGATCGGAGGGCTTGTGGACAGGTGGACGGGGGGCATAATGAGCCTGTGTATGTGTGCGTTGCTCGACAATGACTGATTTTGTGTGTGTGTGTGTGTGTGCATATGAGCATGTGCCGTCTTGTATCTGCGGGGCCAGAACGAGATGACCCCCCCTCTCTGTCCTGTCCAAGGGCCCCCGGGACACTCAGAGAGATGGGCTTGGCAGACAGACAAGGTGCAGACCAAATAGGGGGTGTGTTGGGTGGTGGGATTCAGCCGGAACTTCTGCATGGGCTCCTTGTTCTCAGCTGGGCAGTGGAGGTGCCTGTGCCTGTGCTGGTTAATTGGCGAGTCAAGTCGAGGGGCATCATCTTATGACGATTGTTATGCAAGCAGCAAAATAGAGGTCCTAGGCCTCAAGGTCTCTGCATATACATATTGGGTGCAGACCCAGATTGGCTGGCAGTGGGAGTAGGGTGTTAGATTGCATTGTATTGCTAGCTGCATGAAGAACCATAACAGGTTTTTTACAGGCTATATCAGACGTTGTGCCGGACACCTGTAGTACCGGATCTGTGCACTGGCTTGGCTGAAGCTTTCAGGCAATATAAAGACAAAGACAGCGAGCGCACTGACGTCGGATGGGGAGTACCGAGACGAAAGCTCAGGTCAGGGACTGTAAGAAGCTGAGGGCTTGCCTGTTCGTGACTTGTGCCCGGCCTGCTGTTGTGAGTTGGCCATGTACTTGAGTAAGTATGTACTTGTCTTGGTTAGCTGCCCCCTCCCCTCCCCTCCCCGATGCTACCGGTTCGTGGTTTATGATACGCCAGACGACCTTGGCTATAGCTGCCTGCAGGCCCGAAGATCTTGTGCTTCTCGCGTCGCCGTGTTTGGTTAATGTCCGGAAGATTTGCGTCCTGGATATATGGGCAGCCAGGGGCAGAGGAGGAGAGGGGGAGAGTACCACTGTCCAGCATGATCGCAGAATAAATGTTCGGCTTAATAGGGCACATCTGGACTTACAGGCCCTAAAACACCGGTTAAAGGCCCCCGGGGTTACAGTGGCATCCCCTAAAATACAGCCCTGAAGGGGGCCCTGATTCACCTCGTTTGGGGCCTGTAAAAGAAGGTTATATTGGGGGGGAAGGGGGTGGACGCCCTGTAATCTTCAAGTGCCTGGGCCAGGGATGGATGAGATGGGATGGGATGGGATGGGGGAGGTCAGCTGGGCTGGGGGGAAAGTGGGAGAGACAGAGAAAGCTGTTGTTTTGAAGGGGGACTGAAGACAGGTTTGGTGTAAGAGCAGAGGGAGGGTGGTGATGATAGAAGGGAAATTCAGAGAAAATAGAGGCAAAATTCGGACAAAAATGGAGGGAAAATCCAGGAAAATTCAGGAAAATACACAAAAAAGACCACAGTCCCGTGCCCTCATTTCTTCATGGCAAAAATGCAATATCTTCATGCATAAACAAGACTTTCGGAGTTGAGCCAGCTGAAAAGGCAAAGAAACAAAACCGGAATTTGCTCAGGGTTAGCAGACTGTTCACTAACCCTATAGCTATCGCAGCACTAACACGACATTACCACACCACCACCAAGTCGCCCAGACACAAAGCCACGCTTCACAAATCACAAACAACCAGATCACCGGTTCGTTTCCCTCTCTGCTCACGTTGTCGGCTGTTTCCTGTTTTCCTGCTAGCCGGCCACGATGCTGCACGCCCAGGTACTTTTTGCGTCTTTGCCCAAGGGATTTTCTGCCCCGAAATGTTCTCTGAGGTGCTTCTAAAGCAAGCTGCAGCACGAAGACGACAAAACGAAAGAACGAAAGACGCAGAAAATCCCGTTTCTTTTTCTTCATCCTGCTCTGCGTGCGAGTGTTTCATGATGCCCAAGATGGCTGGTGATGTGAAGGGGGGCTTGAAGGCGGTCAGAGTGAGTGTACAAAGAGGAAGAGGAAGGGGAAGAGGGGGGCAAAGGACCTCTCGCTCGACTAGAGAAGCGGAGGCCGGGGCACGAGGGGCCGTGGTGGGTGGGTAGGTGGGCTTTTTGCTTTCCTGCTATTTTATTCTGTTTTATAGAGTCATTTACATCCCTGTTTTGATGAGTGGGCGAGGGGGAGAGACTCGGCTGCTGAATATGGCTGCTTGTTTTTTTTTGTTTTTCTTCTTGTCTTGACTCGGCCGGGGACAAGACAACATGAGACGAGACGAGACGAGACACGGCGGGACAGGCCTTGATGAAGCCGATATCGAGGCCAAGACGGAGAGAAAAAGAAAAAAAAAGCCCAGCTGAGAGAGAGACAGAGGGACCGGCCACGAGAGGGAGATTCAGGGCCATTTTTGCTGTATTATATCACATTTTATATACATTTATACACAAATTTCCTTTTCTTTTGTGCTGAATTAGAGACGGTTAAAATAGAGACAAATAGAGACAAATAGAGACAAAATACAGGGCCTCCAACTGGCCAAAAGGGCAGAGCTGACAAGCCTCTTTTGGGCTGCGAGAGACCTCTTTCTCTTGATTTATTTCCCTCTCTTTTCTATCTCTCATTATGGAGATCGTTATCCAGCGTGGATTGTTTTGTCGATCAGCGCCTAAGCTTGACGGACAAGAGAGGGGAGTTGAGGCAATACAGGGAACGTACTTGTATTTGTACTTGTACTTGTGAGTGTACATATAAAGTGAGTGTAAATACACACATAAGACGGAGGATGGGTGGACACCAGTACAAGCACATGTATCCTGTAACCGTGAGTAAATACTTTCATGTACCAGTGTGAGTCCTCTCATCTGTGCCCTCATGTGCCCTCATGTCCCTCGCGTGCCACACTTGTTGCTTGATCACTCGCTTGCTGGCTGTGATGTGATATCATATCTTGTGTATGTATGGACAATGTGAAAAACAGGAAATCAACAACAATGCTTGTGCAATATGATCTACCAAGCGGCTATAAATCCTTCCGCGGATGGGGGGGGGGGGGAAATATTTGATATGTATAGATTTATGCGGACGTTATTTTGTTTTATTTTTATTTATGTTTTATTTTTATTTATTTTTTATTTTTTTTATTTTTTTCTCTTCCTTCTCCCTCCCCCTGCGTCGCCTCTGCCTCCCTCCACAGCCAATCACAGCATCATTCACACACTCTGTCCTGCACACAAGGAAAAGCGTTCCGGGATCTTCAACGCCCTCGCTTGTTCGGCCCATGGCAGGCGGCTACGAGAAGACGAGGAGGATGGGGACCAGAACAGACGTTGGCCGAGAACACAGACAGCACAGCACAAAAGCAGCACAACAGAAAAACAAGACGCCGAGTTTTTCTTTCTTTCTCGTCTCGGTCCAGTTTTTTTCTTGGCTCGAGTCCACTTGATGGGATCTTTGGGGCTGGTTTATTATGTGGACGGGGGAGATTGGGATAGAGGGGGGGGAAGATCTGCACAGCGGGCACAGTGTATAAGTGTGAGTCTCCTTTTTTGTTTTTTTTGTTTTTGTTTTTTTGTGTCTTTTCTTTTTCAGACACGCAAGGAGAGGGTCAGGAAAAGAGTCAAAAGAGTCAAAAGAAAGAAAAAAGAAAAAAGAAAACAAAAAAAACAAAGAAAAGAAAAAGAAAACACCCCAAAAAAAACCCTCCGTGTCTGCACCCACCCGCTTGTGCTTCTCACACTATTGGCTTAGTCATTCCCCTGTGTCTCGTCATCCTCACAGCCCGGAGTCTTGTCTCGCCACTCTGCGCCTTTGTCTTCTTTGTCTTCTTTGCTTCCATATTCTTCTCTTGCCCCGTTTTGTCTGCCGGTACACACACAAACACCCACCCACAGAAAATGGGCTGTACCAAACACAACAACATCCATTGTGCTACACCAGCCCGATAACAAGGCACACCTCACAAAAAGAAAAAGAAAAAAAAGAAACCTCCCAAAACGCCGGCTGGCCCGTACCCAGTAGCCGCCGCAAACACAGAAAGCAAATACTAGTAAATGACTGGCTGCAAGACCTGGAAAAGTAGGAATCGTCAAACAATGACCCCCGCCATTAAGAATCGGTATCTGTGCCCACTAGGCCGATCCCGTTCTATATAATATAGCGGCGCATAATGGGCGTCACGCAGCGCTTTAGTGGCTGTTCGCAAACCCTCTTACACGCACGTCGTTGTTGTTGTCATCGTCGTTGAATATCGTAACAGGCAACTTCCTATTGCCGTAAATGCCTCGTCTGCTGCACTCTCGTAGGGGTTGTTGCTTGTTTACGCCTGAGGTAATTGCCACTTCGTCACTTTACGCTGTTCACAGTGCCTATCTGCATCCTGTACGTTGTGCCTGGCACAGTGTACCAGGCACAATTGGAGATTGGCCTGCTCAGCCTCGACCCTGGACGAGGTTACTTTGTGCGAATTGTGACAGCGTCAAGCTCAAGCCCACGCCCGAGCTCGACTGTAGCTTAAGCTTTAGCTTCGGCTCCAAATCCACGTCCAAGTCCAATCTTGGATGCAAGCGCAAAGTACACATGTACTCACACCCAATAGCAGGCAAACGCTGTGGCTAGTACAAGACATTCATTGTCGTTTGTCTTGGAAAGCCCGCACTCCGTTGACAACCAGCCACTTGGTTGTTTGGCCCGTCGTTTGATCGGGGCTGTGACTGTGCTAGTGTACCCTACAGTGTACAATCTGTACATGTGTACATCGTCCACGTATACTCATCAACCTGTGCTTTCTTCTGCCGCTGCACCAGACTTGCTTTTTTGGTGCTGGCTTTATGCATCTTCCCTTCCTGGCAGTGTTTTACCATATCGGGGTCGTTGTGGCTGCTGATTTCTTTTTCCCTCTTCTTCCCCTGACTTGTACACTCCCCCCCCCTTCCTACAAAGAAACCCTGGCCCTGGCCAAGTCTTCGTCCTGGATCTTGGGCTGGGGTCTCGGTATCACGTTGTGTGGTGTGTAGTGTGTGGTGTGTAGCGTGTAGTGTAGTGTGTAGTGTAGTGTGTGAGCTGCCCCCCTGCTCCCCGTCGTGCTGCTGTCGTCGTCGTCGTCGCTGTTCCTTCTGCTCGGATTGTGGCAGCTGCAATATCAAATATCAAACCAAATTTGGCTTCCTGCCCAGCCTGGCCGGTCCTGCCTTTGCTTCCTTGCCTGCGGAGGAAGGAACCTGAACCTGAACCTGCATCTAGGTTCTTTCTTTTTCTTCTCACGTAAAAGCGGATGCCCAAGAGGGTTGTTGCTCTTTATCAACAAGCCCACCTGCCCTTTCGCTCTGCTCTGTTAAAACCTTTTGGGAAGCTTCCAGTCTTTGTTCATGCTCCTTCCTCTTCCACTCTCCCTTTCCGTTTGTTCTTTCCTTCTTAAATCCAAGACCCGTCTATAAAACTTTTCCGTAGAGCTTCGCCTTCCCGCTCCCTTTTGCGTCGCCTTCTTCTTCTTCTTCTTCTTCGTTTTTAGTGCTTCGGGTTCTTCCATATCCTCCCTTGACAAGCACTCCCTTACGCTCACATTTGAATCACTTTTCCGACGTCACCCACTCAGACTTCATCGACGGACACTCAGAGGTAAATAATTGCTTGCTGCTGCTGCTGTTGCTGCTGTCCGTGCCCATCCCACAGCGCACCCGGCCCTATGAATATAGGCGCTCAGGCGCCTGAACGGACGAAGCCGAGACCATGACATTTACACTGACACCCGCCAAACAACCACAGATCTCTGTTTTAGCTTCATCTTGCTTGGACCGCATCCCGTTTTACGTCTTCCCTCCCGCCGTCACAATGGCCCGCAAAGCCTCCACCGTCGACAACGATCTGCTGGAAAAAGGCAGCATCGTGGTGTTTGAAGGCCCCTCCGAAGTCGTCTGCACCCAGCTGCGTCTTCTGCCTGCTTCGCCTCACATTCTGGTCCTGCCCGGCCTCCAAAATTACCTGCCCGATCACCTCGAAAGCAACCTCGACTGCAGAACATACATCAGTCACATCCACAATGCAGCCGCTGCTCGCCATGACGCCGCCGTCGACTTCATCCGTGCTGGTTCACCAGAAGCGAAGCGCCTCGTCTTTCTCAACGGCGGCACCGCACGCGCCTATGCCATGTGCATACAGTACATCTCTGACCGTGAGGCCCACGGCAGCATCTCAATAGCAGAGACCCATTTCAGAGGCCTGGTCAGTGGTGGCACCTCCGGCGCTAGCTCTGACTCACCAGAGCCCATCCTAGACGACGATTGCTTCGGCTCAACATTTGAAGAGCGCATGGTCAATGTCATGCGCGCCGCCGAGGCCCTGGACGAGAAGACCTCGGATCTCCAGTCAGAGCCCTACTCGGCCTGCTCCATTCGCCCGCGGAGTATGAGCCTGCCCGTCTACGGCTTCACCGACCGCTTCGGCGACCTGGCTGCCTTCTACATGTTCGGCAGCCCGTTGAACGAGGTCGAGATCGAAGAGGTTGATGAGGCCACCCGCGAGCTCTTTTCTCGCGTGACCTCGGTATTTGCAACTGCTTCCAACGGCAGCCCGCCCCGCCATGAACGCCCTGTATCTCCTACCGAGACTGTGTCTAGTGACCGCAGCTCGTGCAGAGATTCATGTGTTTCTCCCACCACCCCGTATCCTCCCAGGCGCAAGCAGCCTGTCGACAACAAGATTGTCGAGGCTTGGGCTTCCGACCTTCGCGTTCTCTTGCCTATCCCCGTCAAGCCCCCGCAACGCACCCGCTCTCTTCAGTTCAAGCCTGCGAAGAAGACTTCCAAGTCCAAGGCCCCTCCCAGCACACCGCCTTCGAAAGGCGAGCTCCTGTCAGCAGCAAAGGTTCCCCATGATAGCCGGCCCATCTCCTGCATTGATATGCCCCATCAAAAAGACGTCCACCACCAGGAGCCGCACTCTCTATCACCACCCAAGTTCCACAAGTGCTTCAAGTCGCCCTTTGGTCAGGACGAGCAAGGCGATTCCTTGATGGAGCGTCGGGAAGCCCGTCGGGAATCTATGCGCCGGGAGTCCATGCGCAGAGAGTCTATCCGACGAGAGTCTATCCGACGAGAGTCTATCCGGAGGGAGTCTATGCGCAGGGCGTCTGCTGCAGCTGCCGCAGCTGCCGCCGCCGCAGCTGCTGTGCCGCACAATCTACTGGCCTTTACCGAAGACATGGTGGTGTTCTTCCGTGACGAGTCTCATGAGAGTCTGCTGGAACGGGTTGTTAGCAATTTCCAGAATGGAATATTTCCGTGTGCGTCGCCCAGACTCTTGGACTACCGTCGGCCTTCTGTGCCCCGCGTAGTCATCTCACGGCCCGCATCGTGCTTTATTGCTCCGCCCCCCATGCCTTACCTATTAAATGATGGCATTCGGCGCGCCAGCTCGCCACAACCGCGGATATTCAAGGAGGATTACGATTTTGGTGGCAGTCTTAAGAAGACTGTAGATGAAGTAGACGAGGTTGTCGGCACGGTGCTTCCCATCAGTGACGAGCACCTCTTGTCTTCCTTCCCTCCCACCCCAGCCCACACTCCTCCGATCGGACCGCAGCCTGAGAACCTCAGTTCTCGCTTCCATGTGTTGCCGATATCACATATCACCACTGCCGTTGGCGTGCAAAACTCCCTACGTGCCATCCTCGACAAGCAGTTCCCCCGCAGCGAGGTCGGCTACCAGCAATTCTGCCCCATGCTGCCTGAACTCAATGGCCTTTGGAAGCCTGTATTTAGAGAATCCATAAGCTCCAATGGTCACCGGGAACGGCGCAAGGTGGACTTCATTTTGGCGCTTGGTGCCCAGAACGGTGTCGACAAGGCCTTCTCTGGAGGTGTCTCACGCAAGCTGGAGCAGCTTGGCACCAAGCCTACTGGCGAGTCTCGCAGTGGGAGACTGGATCTCCGCTACTTGATTGTCAATGCCATGCAGGCCTTTACCTCGCAGCGCTTGATGTACCAAACCGAGGACAACCCGTTCACCAATCCTTACTTGCTGGCCTCTCTTGTTATCCCCCATCTCGAGACCTTTCTCGCTGCGCATACTCACATCCGCTACCTCCTGCTGGACTACCCGCCGGACCACCTTTCCACCATTCTGTCTATCCAGAAGCTCATTGGCTCTGATATCATGAAGGTTGCCCAGATCTTTGATGCTAATGGCACTGAAAAGGCGCCCTTTAACCCGTTGCCCTGCCGCCCGCCCTCTCCCACCGCCACATCGGCGTACTCCTCTTTCACACCATCGAGCGACCAGCCCACGCTTAGCCGCGCCAACCTGCTCCTGTCGTCAGCTGCCACGCCATCCGAGACGGACAGCTTCTTGCACGCCGTATCCTCGGTCCTCATCAGCATATCCGACTTTTACGACAACACAGCAGCAGTCGCAGCAGCGGCAGCAGCCGCCGCCGCCGCAGCCGCTGCGGCTGCCGCTGCGGAAGACGAGATGTTCTGCCCACCGCTCTCGCCGGCCGGCCGCACCCCCATCAAGGGCCCCTTCTCGCCGTTCCCCCGCCGCGGCTCTGCACAGTCGACGCACTACCTGCCGCCGACGCCCATCTCCAGCGCCCGCGGCGGCGGCTTCAAGCTGTCGCGGCCGCCCAAGGGTCGCGGCTTCTTGTCGTCGCGCAATGTATCCCCGTCGTCGTCCAAAATTGCCGACCTGATGCCCGACGTGGTGGTCACGGACCCGGCGGTCGAGATCAACGTGTCGGACTGGGACGACTTTGACCTCGAGGACGACCTGGAGCTGGAGGCGGACGAACGCCGGTTCATGCCCATGTTTATGCGCAGACGGCCGTCGCGGCTGATGGGCAATAACAAGGCGATGCGGTTTTTGGGACTGGCTTGAAGTGGGTGTGTGTTGCCACTCTTTCTTTGCTCGCCTGTCTCTTTTCTTTTTTCTCTCTCTTCTCTTCGTTTTCTTTGTCGATAATCCCCACCTCGTCTCTCCTTTCCTCTCTTGTCTTCCCCCCTTTGCTATGTCTCGCCGCGGGTCTCTGGTTCCCGATCCCTATGATGTCTAGAGTGGATCTCCCTCCCGGCCCCGGCCCCGCTCTCTTTTCCTTTATTGCCTGCTGTTGTTTTTTTTTTTTGCTATGGGTATACCAGGACCTCCGTCTTTCTGTCTCTTTTCCTTTCTTTTGTCTCTCCTTTGTTTCCTATGTCCGTCCGAGGCGAAGCGCTACATCCTGCGTGTCTCTCTGTTGTTTGCTGTCTTGGTCTCCTGCTTTAGTTCTTCATGGAGGCTTTTTTCTCTCCCTTCAAAAACCACGATAGTTTACGTACAACTCTGTCTTTTTTTTGTCCTGCCTTTTTGTCTTTACTCTGCGATGCCCGCCGTATAAAAACACACGCTCTCTCTCTTGAAAACATATAAAACAAGTACCGTGTTCTCCTAGCTTTCTCACTATGCAAACCGCCTACTTTGAATCCATCATTGGTTAACATACGACGTACTTGAACAACAGCCTAGTTCCCTGTATTCGTAGATGCACATACACATACACATAAACACACACAGCTGTTGTCCCCGCCGCCTCATCTTCTTCGTCCTGTTCTGTTCTTCTGTGTTCTCTTCCAATGTCTCTATTAATCGAGCAACTAACCATAGCAGCACAACCCTCCCTCGTCTTATTTCCCGGGTTCATCTACGAACTCCTTTGCAGCGAAGAGGGATTAAGAGAAGACACGAGAGTTTGGGGCTCTCTCAAGGCCAACAGAGGAGGAGGAGGAGGAGGAGGAGGAGGAGGAGGAGGGGGAGACGAAGCAAGAGGGAGAAGGAGAAGGAGAACGAAGAAACACGGCGAAAAAAAGAGACGAAGGAGAAGAAGAAGGAGAAGACGTTGACTAAGAAGGACGACAAATAACAGAGAGACAGAGAAAAAAACAGGAGACAAAAAAAAGAAAGAAAAAGAAGACACAGAAAGAAAAAAAAAGATAGAAAGAACCCCGTCAAAAACGCAAAAAAGAGAACCGGAATTTAAAGAGAGGGAACAAGGAGAAGGGAGGACAAGAAGAAGGGAGGACAGGAAGAAAGAAGAAAAAAAAAAGGAAAAAAAAAACACAAAAAAGACCAGGACATGACATCACATCAACCCAACAAAACAACAAACACAACGACACGACGACTCGGCAGTAGCAGCAGCTCAGCAGCACGAGCCGCTGGACGAGGTGTTGACGCCGTGGCCGGGACCGACTTGCACGCTGGGCTTGGTGTTGCTGGCGGTGGAGGCGCCCATGCGCTCCTTGATTTGGCGGGCCATGGTCATGAAGGCTTGCTCGACGTTGCTGGCGTCCTTGGCGGAGGTCTCGAGGAAGGGGATGCCGAGGCTGTCGGCGAACTCCTTGGCGACCTCGTACTTGACCACCTTCTTGTCCGTCATGTCGCTCTTGTTGCCGACCAGCAGCTTGTTGACGCCCTCGGTGGCGTAGCGGTCAATCTCCTGCAGCCATTGCTTGACGTTGTTGAACGAGTCCTCGTCGGTGACGTCGTAGACGACGCAGATGCCGTGGGCGCCGCGGTAGTACGACGAGGTGATGGTTCTGAAGCGCTCCTGGCCAGCGGTATCCCACTATTGTGTCGGGTGGTTAGTAGGGGGCGAGAAAAAAAAGGGGGGGGAGCCTCACAATCTGAAGCTTGACGGTCTTGCCGTCCTGCTCTACGGTGCGGATTTTCTGTACGACTCCATGGTTAGCGCGCGCGGGACGGGGAGGGACAAAGGCCGGGGAAGGGAGACCGGGGCGAAGACGTCGAGGACAACGAACAACGGCCCGGGCAAAGAAAACCGGCCGACAAAGCATCACGTACAAAGTCGACACCGATAGTGGAAATGTACGACTCGGTGTAGGTATCGTCGGCAAAACGCAGCAGCAGGCAAGACTTTCCAACA
>JAXHKQ010000362.1:0-22367 GCA_038407185.1 Chalaropsis ovoidea
TTGTTTAAAGGTTTTGTTTAATTGGAAACCAAAAGTGTAAATAGAAAATCTATATATAGTCCACTAGAACTAGTCTAGTATCTCCATAGTATTCACTGAATGAGATTATTGATTCAAAAAAAAAAAAAAAAGACTAGTCTATCCTCTACAAGGAAGGACAGGCCTTAGGGGAGTTTATAGAGGTAGCTGATTGTAAAAGCTATGCTATCTATAGAGCTATTAAGTACTTATATAGACTTGAGTCAACTAGTAAGAAGGTATATATCTTTGTGGATAGTAGGGTAGCCATCTAAAGACTCACCTCCCCTAATACCTTTTCTAACTGGATTAGGAAGCTTCTACCTCCTAGAAACTAGATGTAACTGATTGTTTAGTAGTGTCTAGGTCATATAGGAATAGAAGGCAATGAGCTAGTAGATTAGGAAGTAAAGAAAGCCTTAGAGCTTCCCCCTCCTACTCCCTTGAATAGTCTAGTGACTAGTAGGTATATCAAAAGAGCTATCAGGCAGTATATTCTTGATCAGTAGGACATACTAATCTCACCTAAGCCCTCTAATGAGATAGGAGGCCTAGGCAGACACTATAGAAGGTTAGGAGGCTGCTTAGTATAGCTGAAAAAGCTCTTATAAGGTAAAAGGATGTATACAATAGCCTTCTACTAACTGCTTCTAGGAAAAGGTAGCTACCTACCCTTCTTGAAAACTATAGGCAAGGTATAGGACTCAAGGTATAGAAGCTGTCTTCAAGAGGAAGAAACAGTTGAGCATATCATCCTCTACTGCCCTCACTTTTTACAACAAAGGAGACAACTGATCCTAGACATTAATGAGCCTCTGACTCTATCTACAATATTCTATTCTATAAAAGGAAGAAAGGCCCTACTAAGGTTTATTGAGGAAACCAAGTTTAGGACCTTTTAGTAGACATAGGGACTCTGATTAGACCTCACTCTTATACTTACTTTTCCTTTGTCTCTTCTTTTCTTTGCTTTGCTTTTCTATCCTATCTCTACTTTTGTTTTGCTCTTCTTACTTAGAAAACTAACAAATGTGTATAGTCTACTAGAACTAGTCTAGTATCTCTATAGTATTCACTGAATGAGATTAATAATAATAATAAAAACCTCTCTACTCTTGTTTTACTCTTTCTTACTTAGAAAACTAATAAATGTATATAGTCTACTAGAACTAGTCTAGCATCTCTATAGTATTCACTTAATGAGATTATTACTAATAAAAAAGTTTATAATAGGTATAACAACTTCTATTATATTAGTATAATATATAAACTTTTACTAATACTATCTCCTTTCATGATAAGGACCTCTAGTTCGTGCTACTAACAGCAAGCCTGTTTTCAACATATTAGCATATTTTCTTAATCATATAGGATTCATCATTGACTTACTTCATAAGGTGTTCCATAAAGAACTGCAGGGAAACATCGTCTGTGAAAATCGTCTGTGCATTCTGTGCACTGACACCACCATACGCACTTGACGTATGTGTCGTCGAAGGATTTAACTTCGACAGCAGGAAACGAGCTTGCGATCCGCCTGCGTCGCAAACGATGAATCGAGGAAGCGGAAAGCGATCAGTGATGAGATCCTGTCATAAAAGTTAGTATTGTGCCAGCTGAATACAACAAGTTCAAACGTACACGCGCATCTTCCTTCGGTTGCTCAAGCAGAGTCGCGAAGTTTTCGTAGCCCTCTTGGTCTTGGTACCTCGCCTTCCGCCATTCTGCAATAGTCTCTCCATGGAAGATCAGAATATGGAAGAACGTATCGAGTAGCAAAACGTGTGTCGGTTGGATTGACGATGAGTCCAGCAGAACTGGCCTGGCACCATCTTGATCAAAGGTGTAGGAGTCGAGAGTTGGTTGAATCATCACAAGTGAGTTGCTCACATCCTCGTGGTTTAACACGTGACGATAGAACGCAGTCTCATCTGGTGAGTTGTTGAATACCTGTAAGAACTGGCTTCGCCGAAGATGGAACATAAACTGAGGATAAAGCGTGAAGTTCTTATCCAGTCTGAAGGAACTCGGATCGTCTTTCCGGTAATCGGCAAACCGAGAGCAAAGACGGATCAGCATCCGATCCACCCAGCGAAGTACATCAGGTCCATCGTCAACCTCGGCCTTGAAAATTGCGATTCTGGACATCAACACAGCTGCTGCCTCTTGATCGAATGACTGCCCAATTGCAGGATCGCCAGCCGGACCACTGAGCTTCCGGGATATAGTCGTAACTCTTAAGTGATATTGTCCTGAAGAGTGCTGATAATAGGTCAAAAACTGAACAAGACCTTGTTGAGTTTGCTGATGAACAGGGGCACTGTTCTGATTGGCGATCTCAAAGTAGATTCCGTAGCTGGATGTCGGATCGATACCACACATTTTCCAGGAGCAAGTGTTGCCGATGCCACATTCCGTCTCACCGACAGAGCTGGATTTCTTGTTGAGCGAAATGGCATGTCCGATCAGGCCTGTGACCTTCAATTCCTTGGTTGTCAAGACTTCCAAGACAGCATTGAAGCCCATAAGGAAATTGTCATCTCCGTCTTTCTCAAACACCCTTGCAAATGATTGCTTAAACATGGATGACGTAAAGCTGTCAGTGAGGATGATGTGGCCTCCTGTCGTGTTACACAGGCCCTTCATTTCCAGAAGTCCGACCTGATCTAAACACCCAGCGAAAACATCAATGATGTGGCCATTGTGAGCTGAACGTTTGGCCAAGGAATCGTAAAACTAGAGTCCCGAGATTAGCGAATGACCACGACATATGTGGCAAACCGGTAGGGGCCTTACCTTAATGGCCTTCTTGTAATACTTGACATTATCGCGATCGATATCGTGATGGGAACGAACAGTTTCCCTGAGCTCTGGTCCGACAACCATGCCGGGCCCCTCTGTAGCCGGTCCAGCAGCAAAGAGCATAATTCTTCCGCCCGCATTCTGGAAGGAGCTTTCAAGTAAACCAACTGCAACACTGAGTGCAACACCAGTGCAGCGGAGGCTTCTGCGGTCATTCGCGACGGGCCAAGGGTCGCGCTGCAGTTGCTCTAGGGCCTTTGTAAGATGAAATTCGCATTGCTCAACGGGCATTAAAAACCGAGAAGCAGGAGTAGCCGGTGCAGGACGTCCGGGTTGGGAAGGGGCGCCCCCGACACGACCACTGGGCAAGTTTAGTCCAAGCATCTCCTGGACCTGCTTGGCAGTGTAATCTTTGTTTCCGCGGAATACATAAGATTTAGCGCATTCGGTGTATCCAATCTCATGGACTTGAGTCTGTCGTGGTGAAACTTCAAGTCAGTATATGCTTTCTGGTATCAAAAAACAAATCAATGAGAGTACTCATACCATCGTGCCAAAAGTAATCAGCCCAACCAGGGCGTTGGGAGGAAGAAGCCTAAGGCTCATCACGAGGGATTCCTTCAGCGCGGCGAGATCTTCTTCTTCCTGACACAGGTCCACAAGGTACAGGAAGATAGGAGGAGCAGGCGCCGGTCGTGAGAGACGGTATTCAATCGTGGTGTTTGCATGATGAAGCTCTGGGGGAATAGCGTCTCGAGTTATGTCTTTGTAGTGCGATGGCAGCTGATTGCGCGAGAGACAAAATGGACACACCCATACACGTGCTCTGGTATCAACAGTGCTACGGGTTTGTTAGAAGTTTGTACCGACTTACTCGAGGCTTGAATACACCATAACTTACCAAAAGGGATTCAAGACGGCACGGCAAGGCTGCTTGCAGGTCAAGGGTTCGAATTGAAGAAGGGGAGTGTCTGGTTTCTCTTTAAGGGGAGTATAAACTGCACCTAGTGGGACAACGAGACGAGAGGCTTCCTGTTACTGATGTGAGTCCAAGAGAGCACATTAAAGAAACACTTGACTGGACATGAAGCTCACCATGCGAGTGCTGGGTAGCACGTTCCAGCTCAAACGGACACCATCGCGGTCTTCTTCGTTGCTCCAATGCTCTTTTAACGACTCGTAATCCATAGCGGTGAAAAAGCAGAAACAAAGATAAAGTCGCTATAGAAGTCGGGCGGGATTCAAAAGAATGCGATCAAGAGCCAGTCAGGTAATTTGATTTAATTAGTGATCATGAATAAGATCAAGTTGAGTAGGTTTCAGTAAAGATCTTGATCAAACAACCAACACTTCAAGGGTGTTGCTTCCAAGTAAACATGGGCAGTAAACGTAAAGGACAGCTAGATGCTTTCTTGTCTTAGCTGCCCCACGTCTTATCACCTTATCGGTCAACCAACCCTTGCATGTTAGTTGACGCAACCAGGTGGAGACCTTCGCCTGTGCTTATGTAAGCAAAGCCAATGTTGCTTCAGCCACAGCCCTGAGTTCAATGTGGCTTATCACACGCTGCAGCCACAGTGCATCCTGGCCTAGGGCTACCCACTTATCGATTATTATTGCCAAAAATTCAGCCCACACAAACTTATTCAAATTTCCAATCTCTACTTCTGTAGAATCATCTGGGATTATTGCAACATTTGAGGCTCAATCATCAGTCGCAAAATTCAGCACAATGGGTAAGTGCTGCCAGTATCACCGATTGACTCGAGAAGTGTTGACTACTAACCACAACTAAAATGTCATAGCCAAGAAGTTCGACCCCAGCGAGATCAAGATCATGTTCGTAAACCCTCTCACGCATCACAATCGATTCTGGACACAGACAACTTGAAGAAAAAAACGCCAAGTTTCATCAACTAACAACATCACGATAGCCACCTCCGGGCTACTGGAGGTGAGGTCGGTGCCTCTTCGGCCCTTGCCCCCAAGATCGGTCCTCTGGGTCTCTCGCCCAAGAAGATCGGTGAAGACATTGCCAAGGCGACCGGTGACTGGGTATGAATTGACGAATATCTGACTGAACGTCAGATGAACGAAATCCAAACAACAGACTTCTAACAGCCTTACAGAAGGGTCTCCGCGTGACCGTCCGTCTTACGATCCAGAACCGTCAGGCTGCTGTGTCTGTCGTCCCTACCGCTTCGGCGCTCGTCATCCGCGCCCTGAAGGAACCCCCGCGGGATCGCAAGAAGGAAAAGAACATCAAGCACAACAAGTCTGTCGCCCTCGAGGAGATCATCGAGATCGCAAGACAAATGCGGCACAAGTCTTTCTCCAAGGACCTCAAGGGTACCGTCAAGGAGATTCTCGGTACTGCCTTCAGTGTTGGCTGCCAGGTTGATGGCAAGAGCCCTAGAGCCATTAGCGATGCCATTGAGAATGGCGAGATAGACAGTATGATGCTACCCACTGCCTCTCCTCACGCAAGCCCAGCTATCATCATGACACCTCAGGATAATGCATTGCTAACTCGCCTTGTCAAACAGTTCCCGAAGAGTAAAAAATCAAAAAATAATCGAAATGGATTATGGTTTCCTCAACATGCTTCGAAGTTTCCGGAACCGTCATGGTAAAAAAAAAGAAAAGAGAAAGTGACCGCAACATCACCTGCAATCGTGTTACAGTTCCGAATCAGATGCTATGCAATCGAAACCACCTTCATATGGCTTATGATTGCTGGCTACGAATGCTTTTCCGTTCCTTTTGTGAATTTGCTAAATATCATGAAAAAACAACGCGTGAAATATGAAACCTCGATACACTCTGGCCCTAGTTCTTTGCTCTTTCGCTAGGGTCAATTTTTTTAACGAGGAAGATCAAGTGACAGTCCCTTACTCACCAAGGTGCTAGTGTATCCGTACACTTCGTAGCACCTATGGTCCATATCCTGGGACTACATTTTTAACTTATCCCATCACATTACTTACTATATGTTTAATAAAAGTGACAATTACAACACATCTTGCGACGAAAATTCATTTGCCTTGTGAGTGTCACTGAAGAAATGCCTTTCAACAAACCAAAATATACTACGTTGGGAAAGTGCACCCTTGTTTCCCAATGGAAATGTTCACGTTCAAGGAATTAGTCGTGAAGCATTTTGGGGTCAAGCGAACTGTTCACAAAGTGTAGATCAAACTACATCTTGGCCTTCTTTTTATTTTATACATAAAATGAACCCTAGCAGGAAAGCTGGCAAATAATGTATACCAGTGAATCAAATTGAAGTTTGTGCATTATATTTGCTTGCTTCTGCTATCGAATTTTAAAAACTTGGGGTGGGTTGGAGATAGGTGTATGTGATGAGTGGGTGGAAGGGGGGGGGGGTGAACATATTGTTCAGCTTCGTCATTTAAATGTGACATACTAGATGAGTCAGCAAGTGAGAGGGTACGTACATTAACGTTGCAATGCCTCTATTGGGTGATGTGATCTGTGAGTTTCCTTGCCTTGTTGCAAACAAACTCCACATTAGTAGATGTCTCGGCCAGCCTTCTCTTGTCAAGCTCAAAACAAAACCGACAAGTCGGCCACTTTTAATCCAATCCCATGTACATACAGTTCATTCCCTTGCTCACTTCATTTTCTTGAGCGTTTAGTTTGTCGGCTCAATCGCCTTGTTTTTTTTCCTAGTCTTTTTCCATTGTTCTTTGCTTCTCTCGTGATCTCCTCATTTCTAATTCGCGGAAAGCCTCAGCTACAGCGCTAGTCGCCCTGCCCATTAGCCAGCTAACTGCCTGAATCTCTTTCAAGAAGAGCCTTTCTTCTCTCCATCTCTGGCGTTTCTTTGCCTGGCAGTACACTGAATAGAACGGTCTAAGCACAACCTACGTTACTTTGACCTGCAACATTTAGCTCCAAGCTCACGAAGCTTCCGTTCTCCTTTCAAAACCTGTGATACTTTTGACCTTGTTCGTCACTATCATCCCATCTCTCACTTACATACTTGCATCCGTCCCGCCCTGAGTCCCTTTGCCCGTGTAAGGTCTCTCTTCTCTCTCTTCGGGACGGGGCAGGCAATAATGCATAGCACTTCCCCGGAAAATGGCATCGACGCCCGCGTCCCTGGCCTCGGACTTTTCGAAGATATTCATTTCGAAGCTCTGACCTCGATAACAGCTATCTGAATCTAATCATGGATTCTTTAATTCAACAACATCGCATGGTCCAGCCACAACAGCAAAACGGCGGTTCCACGTTGCCCCATCCCACGGGTTCCCATCCAGACCACAGTCAGCATCATCAACAACAACAACACCAACACCAACACCAACACCAACTGCCTCCATCAAGTTGCAGTGCCAATCTCCTGGCCAACTCTTATGCAAGTCGCAGTGTGAATCCGTGGCTTGAGATGGCTCCTCCCACCTTTTTACTCCGAGAACATGCCAACCACCAACTTGCTGAAACGACCTTCCATCATGTTCCGGTACCTACACCACCAGTCGCCCAAAAGCCTTCGGCTTTCTCGTCACAGGGCCTCCACCTTACTCAACATCAGCTTCGACGAAAAACCCCCAGTGGCACTATTGATGCAGGATATGATGGTTCCCATGTATATATGGATCCGGGGCCACCTGCGTACAAACACGTTCTACTTCCAGCATCCACCATCTCACCCCAGCTATCAAGCGCATCATATGGGTTAAGCCCCCCCCACCCCGAACAACAATCTCTACAGGCCAACCGTTTCGTTGACAGCCGCCCCCACGACTGGCTAATAGCACCAACTGCTCATTGCCAATACCTCCCGGCCTCCTACTATCGCTCCAACAACGATCCGTTTGCTGCGATAGCCACAGGCTCCGTCCAGTCAAATAATTATGGCCAGCCGTGTGCAGAATTCTCTCAAACTTCTCATCTCCCAAGACTTGCCCAACAACCTCAAGTTCCTGGAAATGGCTTGCAATATTATGGCTATGGACCGCCTTCGCCTGCTATTGGTGCGCCTTTTCATCCGGGGTTGTTACAACCATTATCCTCTATCCCATATCCTCAGGGGTATGCCTTTTATCCATCCTTTCCACCCACTCAAACATACCATGGCGTGGAACCGTCCGTACTGCAACATCCTATAGATGCTCATGGAACTGTCTTGAATGTTTGGCCTGCTGGTATTACCCCGCTGGGCCCGAACAGCTTCACGCTAGCGCAAAGTCACAAACAGTTTTCCGGCCTTGCTTTGGAAACCTTGAGTCTGGGGGCCAGAGAATACCATCCTGGTATGTCCAGTGTATGGACCTCCGGCTGTTCCAACCTCTCTCAAGATAAAGTGCTGGCTAAGGCTCATCGTGTCTATCTGGTTTTGCTCGCTCATGCTCAGCAAGCCCGTAAGGCAACTGGTGCTAAACCTGGGGATATGCCAAAACAATATGTATTTCCTAGGCCCCCTCGGTCGTCTCATATCTCCAAACCATTGGACTCAAACAACTCTCATCCTGATCATCATTCCGGGCAAATCAGAGAGAGCAATACAGCGGAATCTGGGGCTAACGGTGAAACTAATGTGTTATATGCTCCACAAGGGCCTATTCCGCCAATATGCTCCAATACTGTTCTTTCGAAGCACTTGGGAAGTACATCTACCACCCAGTGCCCACCACCCACTATGCCTCTGTCCTTTTTCACATCCATGCCTTCTAGAGCTCTGAACTCACCGGTATCTGAGGCTCAAAGTTCTTTAGAGAATCTTGTTGCACTTTGCGAGCAAAGTGGGTGGCAATGGGTAGATGGAATCATCCTCGGTGGCTGTCTCCAATATGGACTTGAGCGATACGGCGATGCCATGAAATGGTTTCGCCTTGCTCTTTCTGTGGATTCTCAGTAGGTTATTTCATGTTCCCCCATATCGCATTGTTTGTGTATCGTGACTAACCACCCGTGGTAGACGAGTGGAGGCGATTTCCAACCTCGCTGCAACAATGTATACCATTGGCATGGTGACAGAGGCGGAGATTGAATGGCTGAAAGCACTCCGGCTTTCTCCTAATTATCTTGACTCTGCAGAGCATCTCATTGGTCTCGTATATCATCGCCATCCGAAAGAAGCTGTGAGCGCAATTGAATTCGTCCAGAACTCACTGCGCATAAAAGAGCCACACTTATCTCACGACGCGACTATTTCCACCGGGTTTGGCACTAGCGGGTACTCCATCGCTGGATGTGATAATGGCCGACTTGTTGGACTCATCCATGCCAAGGGTTCTCTTTTGTATTCCCTTAAAGAGGTCAAGGCAGCTCTCCATGCCTTTGAAGAGGCCGTTTTAATCAGTACTGGCAAACGATCTGGCAGCATCTACAGTCTTGTTCAAAACATCCAAAGTGTTCTCTCTTCTGCCAATAATGGATCTGCCAGCTCCAATGACCCTCTCCCGAGCCCTCTTCTCCTGCTTCCAGAAACGGCAAAAAGAACTGCCCATTTTCTATTCGCTGACAGCGGGCAGCTCCCAGGTCTAAAGCTCGTACCGGAAGGGAATCCCCGAAAGGCGGCCATGCAGGCAACCAGCAGTTCTCTGCTTTCTCTTGCTAAGATCCTCCAAGACTCTTTGTCAAGCAGCTCTGGCATCATTACCCAACCCGCAGGAGTCGGCGATATTCTTGCTCTGTACTATCTTTCTCTCTCTCTCCAAGAAAGCCCATCCACTGCGAACAATGTCGGAATTCTCCTAGCCACTATTCAGCAACCCGCCGGACATGCAACGGCTGGTCCCAATTCACCAACTACCTATATACCTGGAGTCGCCCCTGGTAGTGGTCTTTCATTTGCTCTCGCATACTACGAATACGGTCTCAAGCTTGATCCTCTCCACGTCCATCTACATACCAATCTTGGTAGCTTATTAAAGGATGTTGGTCAACTTGATATGGCCATACGTGTGTATGAAAAAGCTGTCAGTTGTGATGGCACATTTGATATCGCGTTAACGAACTTGGCCAACGCGGTGAAGGACCGAGGTCGCATCCAAGATGCCATTGGGTACTACAGAAGAGCTGTTGTTGCTAACCCGTCTTTTGCTGAAGCTGTCTGTGGTCTTTCCACTGCATTGAACTCCGTCTGCGACTGGCGAGGGCGTGGCGGGGTTATGCTTAATGGTGGGAAGCTTGACAGGTGGCATGTGAACGAAACTGGAAATCTTCTAGATGCTCATCAGCAAAATGAAGGCAGTGGTCTGACACAAAGAGTGGCAGATATTGTTCGAAAACAATTGGCAGACGCTTCGAAGTGGGGTGAAGGTATCACGACAGAAGACATTGCAATGGGGTTTTCTCGCCATATTGCACGACTCTCCCAAGATTCTTCGCTCATCCCACATATTGCCAACAAAATCCGGCAATTATCTGGGACTCCTTTTGAAGGCTCCCAAATCATGAGGCTTCTGGAAAGAGTTTCTCGAGTTGCGATGTGGCACTGGTACATGGATCGAAAAGCTGGTAATGAGCGGCCACTTGAAGTGTATTCTCGCTTTCCTGTTCCTACCGCTTTAACAATTCCCGCTACTCCCACAATTCTTCCTTTTCATACATTCACTTGTCCTCTTGAAGCACGCCATGTCCGCATGATATCTCAACGGAACGCCATGCGGACGTCATGCTCTACACTGCGTTCTCCTTGGATTTCGAGTACAGTCTATCCTCCGCCACGGCCCCCTAATCCTCAATTGATAGTGGGATATGTATCTTCAGACTTCAACAATCACCCACTTGCGCATCTGTAAGTTTTCGGTCTTTTCCCGGATTAAAATTAACCCTATCCATTCATTAACGCGAGTCCGTTGGGCAGTATGCAATCAGTTTTCGGTTTCCACGATCCCACCAAAGTGAAGGCCATCTGTTACGCCACAACGGCTAGCGATATGTCCTCCCATCGACTTAAAATCGAAGATGAAGCCCCTGTCTTTCGTGACGTTAGCGCCTGGTCTTCCTCACAGCTGATTCAACAAATCATCAGCGATGGCATTCACATTCTTGTTAACCTCAATGGTTATACTCGTGGTGCACGCAACGAAATCTTTGCTGCGCGTCCTGCTCCGATACAAATGTCCTTTATGGGATTCGCCGGGACCATGGGAGCAGAATGGTGCGATTATCTTCTGGCAGATGCAAACGCCATTCCACTGGAAACTCTTCGACCCAGTCGTAACAACATGACTATTGATGCTATGCTGCACGACGAAAATGATAGGCCAGAGGGTGATTGGGTGTACTCCGAGAACATCATTTTCACTCGTGACACCTTTTTTTGCTGCGATCATGCTCAGTCTTCAGACCCTGAAGAACGTCACATTACCTGGCCGGAGGAAGAAAAGCGTCGCTGGGATTTACGTCGAAGTATCTTTCCTCAACTCGCCGACGATGTCATCATCATGGGTAATTTCAATCAACTCTACAAGGTACGAAACACCTCGGCCATCCTTCAATGTCTTTGCCTATCCCACTAACTGGTGTCACAGATCGATCCAACCACGTTTCGCACCTGGCTTCGTATTCTTGCCCGGACTCCTAAAGCTATTCTATGGCTCTTGAGATTCCCCGAATTGGGGGAAGGCAATCTCAAACGAACCGCACAAGAATGGGCCGGCTCAGCCGTAGCCAATCGCATAGTTTTCACCGATGTAGCTCAGAAGCAACATCATATTTCTCGAGCTCGCGTGTGTGATATATTTCTTGACACTGCCGAGTGCAACGCACACACTACAGCCGCAGACATCCTCTGGTCTAGTACTCCATTGTTAACACTCCCCCGTTATCCCTACAAGATGTGCTCGCGAATGGCCTCATCCATCCTTAAGGGCGCTTTCCCACGCAACCATGAGGGTTTTGAGGCAGCTGCAGAGCTAACTGTAGCCGATGAAGAAGAATACGAAAATTCAGCAGTACGACTTGTTAATTCTCTTCATTATACTCCAGCTACAGAAGGTCATAGAGTCGGCCATGGTCGTCTGGCTGAACTCAGGAAACTCCTGTTTGAGAACAGGTGGACGTGTGGTTTATTTGATACTCGCCGATGGGTTCGTGATTTAGAGGTGTCTTTTTTGCTTGCTTGGGATAGATGGGAGCGGTGTGAACCGGGCGACATATTTCTTTAAGTATCTAAACTTGGATTTTCCGCCATATGGGGTTTGTGTTTGTGTAACGTTCTTGTTACGCATTCAATTGAAGTCTCTGATGGCCAATCAGCCCTCCTTTGTACAAACGGGGACTATGCTGCAAAACTAAATACTCGAGAATTCAACTGTAGTCGACCTGTAAATACCATTCAGACACTTGATCATGACTTTCAATCAGACTCTGCAACACACTATTTGTTCATCAATTTTCCATGATATTTCTGCATTGACGCAAATCGTATTTACCACGCATCCTCGGCTCTTTGGCGTGGTTGTCCTCTTCCTTTGATCTTCTCCATGAAAAGTTCTTTTCCTGAGTTGCTGGAAAATCGCGAAGGAAACAATTCTTTGACATTTGATTTTGCCGCCCCCTTAATTGCGAAGCCCTGGGTAGCTTTAGATTCAGGTGAGCTTTTATCATAACATTGGCGAAGATTGTCCAACTGGTCCATTTGGGAGCTCGAGGTTCGGTTTTTAGGCCCCACCAGGCCCGGAAACAAATCCTTTCCTCTGTTTTTGAGGCGTTGTTGGTCTCTGATAAACTGGTCACGATCTTTGTTGCGACCTAGTCGACTATTCAAGATATCGGTCGTCGTATCCATATCTTTATCGCGGGCTGGTGAGGCCGATCTGTCTCGGCTTGAGGGTCTATAGCTACTACCGATCCGATCGGGGAAAAGTTCTCTGCTCTGATTCTGACGACTGACTCTACTGGGGGAGCGGGAATATGTCCGTTCGCGGTGGCGACGAACAGAAGCCTCATCTTCGTCGTAGTCGTCGTCATAAAAGTTGCTGCTAAACTTTTCAATTTCGTCGTCGTCTTCACGTTCAAGTCGGTTTCTTTCGCGATAACTGTCGTGGTGTGGTTTTCTGTTGCTGCTCCGGCCGTTGCGTTCGCGGGTTTCACGGCGACGCAGGCGCTCTTCTGGGTCGTGTTCGGGATTCAACAGGTAGAAACGACTACGTGCCGCAGCTCCGGTTTCTTTTTTATCGGTATTGAAGGCACAGCGCACCATGAGATTGTTGTCAGGTTTGGTGCTGAAGGCTTTCGCATGATATAGCTGGTCGGGTGTGGGATCGATTGTGTGGTCGAGAGGAGAAACACTGAGTGAATTCAGTGCATCAAGGGCAAGAGCTTCGGAAGAGAAAAGGAGATTCGCAGAGGTGTCGTCAATCCATTCGACGCGATCAACAGTCCCAAAGTGTTCGGCAACGTATGCTTTGATATCAGCTGTTGTGAGAACATCAAGACCACGAATATGGATTTTCGTTGGCACAAGAACAAAACTTTGGTCTGCAGCACTTGATAGTTCCTATCACAGTTCGATTATGTTAGCTTACAGTCGCCATTAATCGTTCCTGATAGAGCTTGAATTTACCTGATCCGTTGTGTTTTCGTTGTTGTTCATCGCAATAGTAGCTTCCGCCTCGTCCTCTACCTCCATGTCCCAGTCCATCGTGTTCAACGACATGGCGAAAGCTGAGGTGCAATCAAATGCGATAATATTGTAAAGGGCTTTTTATCGCAAGTTTTGCGCTTTGAAGGAGATACGGAAAAAGAAATATTAAATCGGTAGTTTGTGACGACAAGTCAAGAGCTAGAGATGAAGTAAATAGCAAGTAACAATGCGTGTTAGTTGCAGAATGCTGACAGAAAGGGAAAAACCGTTGCCCAGAAATGCGGCATGGGTAGGGTTAGCGAGTATAGACCCTATCTTGATGTAGACAAGGCTGAAGGCAGGCCTTGTAGCAGATGGGACAACCTTATCTCTGTCGGCAAATGATAAGCAGCGACATTGAAGATGTAAAGTCTACGCAAATTCTTAATCAAAGTGGCCACACATTTAAACATGAGAATATGAAAAGTAAGTTTATATAGAACAAAAGAAAACATAAGAAATTAGAAAATACGCCTTGGTGAGTACAAGAAGAAGGAAACCGCCCCAGTCTATGTGTGTGGTAATACGCAGTGAACAAGAATCTGAAGTGACATGATGGAACAATAAAAAAGAGATTGGCAAAGTGGTTGAAAGCAACGGGTAATAAGGGTACAAGTGTGTGGCGGGGAGTATATAATAAACCAAGGGGTAGCCTGAATTTGTGACACGCACGACATCATATAGTCTCAACTACACGCGGTGCCTCCGATACTTTGCCCAGAACTGTGGTCGTCCGTGGGATTTTGGTGCGGGAAAAAGTACCATCTATAGCGGCTTGTGAGGTGGTTGGAGAAACGATTGTTGTGGAAACCGAGATGGCTGAGACTCGAGATATTTCTGAAGCTGCACGCTTCTTCAACGGGGCGCCTAGACCGAGATCACCCACTGTTCCTGACTCATTGTCGAGATACTGATCCGCTTCCCAAGACGAGTCAAGACCTGGCATGAAAACAGCACATTGACGTAGGAAGTTCCATGATAGAGTATCTTCTTGCATAGCAATGTAAAGGGAATCAAGTTTACCTCCTGGACACAGTACAGCACAATGTGTACGCAGAAAGCCGAGGTCGTACGGCATTTTTTGAAGAGAAGGATCCAATTGTCGGAGCATGGGTAGTCCCTGAAGATCGTGAACATCACAAAGTTTTGCCTGAAGGGGCGTCCAGGACCGACCACAGAGGAGGGGACCGAATGCATCGGTTACGGCTTGATTGAAGGCAACGGCGTTGTGATCTGCAACAACAACGCAACGATGAAGACCGCGCGAAAGACATCGTTTATAAGCACGGGTGTCTTTTTCGAAGGGAAAAGGCTGAAAGCGATTGGGAAGTAATGATATATGAACAGTCCAGGACTCTGCTAGGGTTGAAGTTGCTGGGAATTTGATGCTGACTGGTTGAAGAGTTTGCCGGGGCGGATTAGAATCGTCTCGCCGTGGTGCCTCGACAGCGGGCAGAATAGTAGAGGTGGGCCTCGAGGCACGCGATGGAATATAATCATCAGCAGAATAAGTGGGCAAAGGTAATGAATCCGGCGGTGGTGATTGTTGACTGGGAAAGGATTGGTGATTGGTAGAGTTTTGGTAACTTTGGTGTTGTTGTTGTTGTTGTTCTAGTTGCTGCTGCTGCTGCTGATGATGATGATGATGTTGTTGTTGATGCTGCTGCTTTTGTTGTTGCTGTGATGTCGAAGGATATACTGGACTGGAAGATCGACTCAGATCCGGTAGACAGTTTGTATTGGAGTATCCAGGACCATTGATTTCTAAAGAGGCGATACGTTGCCCCAAAATGTGATTTGTGCTGGTTAACTCTGAATAGTTAGAGTCGACTTTGGCCTCCAAGGCTTTCATTCGGTGAGAATGATGGGGAAGCGTGTGCATGATTTCCTTGCCACGTTTTTCTAGAGTATCAACCTGCTGCCATACACAGCCAAAACGGCCGTTAGATTCCTTCAGGCGTTGATCCAGCTCGTCATAATTGCGTTCAACATGCTCCTCGAGAAGACTGAGGCGCGATAAAAGGTTGACTGATGAAGACTGGTGATCCCGCCTGAGTTGTTCATCGAGAACACGGACTTGTTCTTGGAGCCTGCGAAGCTCATGCTTTTCAAATGAATAATGCTCTACAGCATGGTAGCAACTCATATGTCCGCAGTCGCAGACGACGACCGGCGACAGAGAATTAAGGGTGAAGTGGGTGCATGGACAGCGATGGCCCGACGTAGCACCACGTCCAACCAGAATAGCCTGGCATTGGCCTTGAGGAAGATGGGGTTGGACTGTAACAACAGGTAGCGAGTGTGGTGAATGGGGACTTGGCGATGTTGACGGAGAGAAAGGACGAGTGCGAGGAGAACCCAAGGGAAGAGGTGAGGGTTCCATGTCGGGGATTGACTGTAGTGTGGAGAGGCTACTGTGCACTTCTACACGATACGATATTGGACAAGCGAATGGCTAGAGGAAAGACAGTCCAAAAAGTGTGTATGGGTGAGTGTCTGGCGATGTGGTAATGTATGCAGTGAAGGGAGGGGAGGGTAGGAGAAGGGGTGTGACAGACGGGAAAAGGGCGAGAAGAAGATAATGGGAGGAAGAGATAGAACAGCAGAAATGATCAGAGTAGTATATATGACGAATTGGACTTCACAGCCCAAGGCGTGGGTGCTGAGGATGGGATGTCTTCCTGCAGTGATGTCAGAGCACAGAGCCTCAATTGTGCGTAGATAAGGCCAGTCAGTCTCAGGTGGTAACGAGGAGAACGGATGACATGTAAAGAGACGTGAAGAAAAACCCCGTCAAAGACAGACGAAGTGAAGAGAGAGGCGGCCACCAAGAAGGATAGGACGGTGATTGACCGGGAGAGTTGGGACTGTCGATAATTCGAAGAACAGAGAATGTCAGAGAGAGTAATTGAAGAAGCAATGGACACATGAGGGAAGGGGGGGAGGTGGGATAGATATGTAGTATATAGTAGTATAGTGCTTGATTCATAATAACCCACTTATATATGCAGGCCACAATGTCAAGAAAACAAAGCCGCAACGAAAACGAAAAAAAGGCAAGGGGAAGGAAGGAAGCAAGCACACCGAAGCAAAAAAAATGCAACGCCACGCACTATTCTCCGCTTCTTCGTGTTTCTGTTCTTTTTCTTGCGCCAGTTTGCTTATCTTTGATGTGCTTATCTCTCGGCCTCTCTGTAGGGCGACAGCGGGTTATCGTAAGAGAGGGAGATGAACGAGAGAGAGGGAGAGGAAACTCCAAGATCTGATAGCTTTATGTACACCAAGTACAGGTTGCTTTCATAGCACTTGAGTGAGTGGGCCTGCTGTGAAAAGAGACTTCTGAACGGCAATGCCAGCTCCCCGTTGTGCGGACAATCTTAGCTGGAAGAAGCTAAGAGAAAAAAACAGTAGGGGCGCGGTGTCTGCTTCGTGCTTCTGCACATATACAATGTATATGCATGGGTATCGTTCGGGGCAGGGGATTAATCGCTTTGAAGAAAATGACGAAGCAAGCAGCAGCACAAATATACACCTTTATCTGTTTCTTAACTGGCGAGAGGGAACGGGGGCAAACAAGAGTCGGGAAAGGGAGATGAAGAGAAAAAGGGAGAGTATATGAAGTAACAAGCAGAGGCTGTGATGGTTAGAAAAGAGGAGGCATGGAGTGACGGAGAAAAAAAGAAATAGAGCGACTTGGCATACATATATCACGACAGCGACGCTATCGATGGCAGCAAGGCCCGGCAAGAAGGAAAACAAGGGCGGGGAAATGGCCACAGGTCATAGGCGGTGGGTGGGATTGATAACAAAACAAGTCTGCGTGCGAGCCTGTCTATCAGGGTTAACCGGGCCTGTTTTTGGCGTGTCTGATTTGATATGAGCTATGTGTGGATGTCGCAGAATAACGAGCAGATTGACGACATGCGGGATTGGACAAATAACTTGATTGGGGTTTGGGAAGGAGGCTCTGGGTCAGAAAATGCAAGTACAGGCACAAACACAAGTACAAACGTGCACGGGGACCACACAACAGAGTAGATCAGAACATAGAGCAAGTGCAAAGCGCGTGCTAACAATGGTGACTTGAGGGACAAGTCAAAGGTACATCCCAACATCCACACTTGCAGGAAGAGAAAATTGGCGGAGCGAACAAAGAAAGAGCGAACAAGGCAGACAAACAACAGGAACAAAGAAAGGAAAAGAGACTAAAAGGGGGGGGGGGGCGAAGAACAAAGAAAATACAATAAAATCACATGAGAGATAACCCAACCCGCCCGCGCTAAGCCGACACACATACCGCTTCCTTTTTTGACTTTTTCTTGTTTCTTGTTGCAAATGGCCGAGGGGGGCATTTGGTCTGTGAGACTTCTTGGTGCGGATAAACAGAGCCTCGGCCAATTTGTTGTTGAAAGTTTAAGCCGACACCATAAATGAGACAACTCCAACACATGAGGAGTAGCGCACACACGCATTGCCATGCCATGCCATGCATGTTGCGCAAAAAATATTTTGAGCACCTGTCCGTGTTTCGGCGCCTGTACAGAACTAGACCAAGTAAATACACATCACCCAAATCAGTGGGGAAAGCAAAGAAATCTGGATTAATACATCCCCATCTGACCATGTAGATATCCTGGCACAATCATTGCCCCGATGAATACACACACACTCATCAAGAAGCTGTGAGCCGCCCTGGTAGACACAAAGAAAAAGGGAAGCTAGGAAAAACGAGTCGTGCTAGATTACATATATGTTTCTCTTTTACCCCCACGCCAAATATCATCTCCACGTTGTATCGTATCGTACAATTAATTATATGCACTAAATGGGTGTAGCCCCGCTATTGTGTTGTCACCTTTTGGCCAAACCTACGGGCCCCCGCTCAGCCACTCATCACTTTAAGATCCACTTTATGTTGCCTGCAATAAAAGCGTTTAGCCACAGATCCCCTAGCACACCACCTTTATCTATCCTTGTCAACTTTATGCGCCCAACCCTAAAACGGCCTGCCCCTCTCCTTTCCTTTCCTTTCCTTTTCTGCCCCGCTCCACTTACTGTCCACCCCTCACCCAGCCTTGAGATTTCAGCCTTGTCTTGCCTTGCCTTATTGGTGAGTAACTTACTGATCTGGGTTACAGCAGGCATTTTCGAAACTTTCAGCCTCATTTTCTATTCCTTTGCTATACACCATCAAACAGACGCCCACGCACACACCATGGCTCCCTCTTTAGCCGCCGCCCTCAAAGCCGCTACTATAAACGATCATGACGAAATTCTCAATGCTGCCAGTGCTAGCATAAAATCATCCAAGAACGACGTTCTCGCCAACCACACTCGCATTGTTGCTCTATTGAAACTCGACCGCTTTGAAGATGTTCTGAGAACAGTATCTGGACTTGGCGAAAGTCTCCAATCCCAGTTTGCTCTCGAAACTGCATACGCCATGTACAAACTGGGGCAGCTGGACGATGCCGCCAAACTCCTGTCCGCCTCCACCCTGGGGACAGATGCAGTGAAGCAATTAGAGGGACAGATCGCATACCGTGCCGAGCGCTTTGAAGATGCTTGGGAAATATACAACCACTTAGAAGACAGCAATGACGATGGCGATCTATACATTAACAAGATTGCTGTTCTTGCTCAGCTGGGATGGCGAGGAAAGGGCAGCGACTGCTACATCACCAACCCCGATACCATTGTCGCCTTTGAGGTTGCCTACAATCTTGCCTGTCTCCAGATCTCAAAGGGAAGCCTTCTAAGTGCTTTAAATCTCCTGCAGATCTCTAGAAAGCTATGCGATGAGCTGGATGATCTGTTAGATGAAGAGAAGCAGAGTGAGCTGATGCCTATTCTGATACAACAAATCTATGTGTACTCACGCTTGGGCTTGACGGAAAAGGCAAAAGAACTGCAGATGTTACTGGCCCTCACCGAGTAAGTATACGTGACACACATTGAAATTGAATTGAAAGCATCATACTAATAACGACATACCTCAACAGTGACTGTGGCGAAGACACTAAATCTCTGGCAAAGGTCAACTCCGCTGTCCTATCATCCACCGAAATTCCAAACCAATTTCTTGCTCAGCGCAATATTGAAGGAGAGATAGAAGCTGCCAAAGGCCAAAAGCTATTCAACTATCAACTGTCATCCCTTCGCCAACTTCAACTTGTGCTGGACCTTAACATTCAAAAATACAAGGGTACTCATACGATTGTTGAAGCCAAGTCCAAGTCTAGTCCGGCTACTTCTGGCGCCGTGAATGGCTTTGCTCCCATTGGCGTTGCTGCTTTATCTTGGGCATCCCCAGAGAAGTCACTTGCTATTGCTACTGACTTACTGGACAAGAGACCACGAGACGTTGGTTTAGTCCTCACCATAATCCAGTTGTCTGTGAAAGCAGGACTGACTGATGTGGCTATTAGCCGTATGGAAGGTCTTCTCAAGAACCTTGACGCCACTGGAGAGCCTGAATCTTTGCAGGTTCGATACTCGCCTGGTCTCATCGCCGTGGCAGTTTCCCTCTACAAGCTGGCTGGCCGCAGCTCTATGGCTCGTGCCGAGCTTGGGAAAGCCGCAGACTTTTGGAAGAAATGTCCTGCCAATACTGCTAGATCATTACTGATCGAGGCTGGTCTGGAGTTATTGAAGTCTGATAAGACGGAAGATCTCCAGCTGGCGAGCGAGACCTTTTCTTCGCTCCTTGCTTCTGATGCCAAAGACAGCGTTGCGATCTCTGGCCTGGTAGCTGCTATAGCAAGTACTGACCAAAAGAAAGCGGAGTCTCTGGCAACCGAGATTCCTATTGCTAAAGCCCTGACAAAGGATGTTGATGTCAATGCTCTTCTGGAGGCTGGTGTTGCCCACAACATCAACACAACTGCGGGTATTAAGCGTGGTGTGACTACCTTGTCTGCCTCCAATGCCCCAGTAGCGAAGAAGAGGAGGCAGAGAAAACTGCCCGCAAATTATGAAGAGGGCAAGCTTCCCGACCCGGAACGTTGGCTCCCCATGAGAGATAGAATGTCCTCTCGGCCTAAGGGAGGGAAGAAGGGCAAGAAAAAGGCCGAGGCCTTAACACAAGGAGGTTACGTTCAAGGCGAGGAGACACTAGAGTTGGTGGGAGGAGTTGGTGCTGTAAAGGTCGAGAAGGCACCTCAGGTTTCCACGGCGGCGAAGAAGAAGAAGAAGGGTAGAAAATAGGGCTGCATGCAAACTTGACATGAGAATCAATTTCGATGTATACTAGATAATGAAAGAATATGGAAACAAGTGAAAATCCGGACACAAAAAAAGTCAAGACAGAGAAAGTATGTGGGATGGTATTGATTGACGAGTCTAAAGCATGTAAACAGCAAAACAAGAAACGCCCGGTTGATTGTGATACACCACACAAAAATCCGATTGTGATGTCCAGAAAGAACAGAAGAAGAGAGACCCGAAGACAAAGGGAAGAAGAATGCAAAACAAGAACCAGGTAAATTAGAGAGAAAGTAATCAAGATGCTATGCCAACACCAGTGTCATCAGAGAAACAAATACTGCAACGAAAAGAACGAGAAACAATCAGCGACAAGGCGGACAGAAGAGGAACCTACGGGTATACGGGAATCTATCCAACCACAGAGAACAAACGAGAAAAGAAAAAGAGAAAGAAGCAGAGCAGGAGCCCAGTTGGAGTAGACGTCGAGATCCCATATCGCATGCCAAAATGAAGTGCACACAGGACGACATCTCAAGCCCCAACAGGTGAAACTGGCGCAGTTGAAATCTTTTCAACATCATGGTCGGACTGATCATCTTCAGGAGTGGACAGGGCGAGATTATCAGAAGATGCATGTGTATGTTCTTGAACTCGAGTTTCAACGGGATCATCCTCGAGCTCTGCGTCTTCATCGCATTCCACATCGCTGGAGTTTTCAATCGGAGGGAGCGGAGTTCTCTGACCCTCTGAAAAGCTTACGGCCATCTCACTTTCTGTATCCGAGGGAGCTGTAAGCTTTCCAGGGGTGCTGTGAGCGCGAGGAACATGCGCTGTTGTGTACTTGCGATGAAGCTCGCGGAAACTGCGGGCCGTTGCTGTGCTAGCACTAGCGGCCGAGCCCCGTCGTTCCCGCCAGTTGTCAAAATCGCCCAAGGCAGAGTGAAAGTCGTCATCTTCAACGACATCAAGACTGGATGGTGACATGGAGAGCTCGGTCTCGGTACGCTTAGACGGCAGATTGTGCAACTCGCTGCCAAAGTTTATAACCGAAGCCTTTTTACCATGTACAGTAAAGCTACCGTTACCACGGGCCAAGCGTTCTTCTTCGTCGGTAACCGGTGCGGGTTCTTTTCCTTTCTTGGAGCGCGTGCCGCCCTCACGAAGAGTCCGTTGCAAGCTGCGCCGAATCTTGCCGCGGTCGGCCTTTTCTTTCTCGGGATCGACATCAATCCCACCATGTTGGGCACTGGAGGTGGTAGACTTCCAATTGCGAGCTGTAGATGACCGAAGGAGACCGGCCTGTTCTAGCAGATTATGTTCCACGATATCGTTATCATCCCTCGATTCCTTATCAAGTTTGTCTGTATCAGCTTGTCGCTGAGGAGATGTCACAGACGGTGAACCAACTTGGGAGGCCTTTTCGATGGTACCGGGTTCATCATGTGGACTGGTGGTGCTCTCTGATCTATGGCGATGGTATTGCACGGCCGATGGAGAAGTGTCGACCTCGTCATCTTCAGCCTCAATATTCGAAGAAAGGTTGGCAAGGCTGAGATCGCTCACACCGAACTGGGGTGATAGTGTGAGAGACAAAGGCGTTTGTACTTGGAGGCCGGTCTTCATACTGCCTGAAGCAACCGAAGACTTGCTGGGATGGTTTTCGTTGTTGGATGGAGTCGTGGGACGAGAGCCATCCTGTGCAGTAAACCCATCTTCTTGAACCGAGCCCAGTTTG